>JAOWBP010076904.1:0-29095 GCA_028571105.1 Tragopan temminckii
TCTTTCTTTCTTTCTTTCTTTCTTTCTTTCTTTCTTTCTTTCTTTCTTTCTTTCTTTCTTTCTTTCTTTTTTTTTTTATAAGAAAAGCATAACAAACATCCTGAATGTTCATATCTTGTGTCAACTTAATGGGAAAAAAGGAAAATGTGTATAGATCTTCATTTCAAAACGTAGGCACATTGATCATATTTATCTGTACTGTTTTCTGCGGGAAAAATTAATCTGAAAGCTACATTATGATTTGAGATATGCTTTCCTTTATTTCACTTTCCCTGTTTTCTTATACTTACAGGAGGGAAAGTGCTCAAAATTGCTGTTGGGAGGCTTCTCTTTATTATAGTTTCTTTTCATTTTTGTAGTTATTTTACTGAATCCTAGGTACTCTTTACAATTCTCATTAGTGCCAGCTGGAAGATTTCTGAATTCACTAAGAGCTAGATGAGGCTTTTTGTTTCCCAGATGAATTTAGGCACCCTTTGCCATATGGGCAATATCAATTGATTTTGGCTACAATACATATTCTCTCAACTATCCCCGGAACTTCCAAACCTTCAGTGTTTCTGCCATTATGCCTTGACTGCTGAAGTGTTTAGGTAATTCACTGCATCATTTAACAATTGTCAAAATAGAACGCTGGCATTATTTTTGAAAGAAACTTATTTCCCAGTGAAAATAGTATGTTTCCTTTGTATCCAGCTTCTCTCTGCCTTACCTTTCTTAAAGAGGAAAAAGTTCAGTCTCCAAGAAATACTCATTAGATGGACATCCGCTAGAAGATATTTCTACTTGTGAAAAATGAAAAGAAAAAGAAAACAGTGAAGTGAAAGGAAAAAAGTTTTCAGAGCTTGTTAAACACTAATAAGTTTTTTTCACTCATCTTGGAAGCTAGTCCTATTGCTTCAGGAGTCCATTCATTAAAGCTGTTTTACCCACACTTTTATGCTACAGGTTGGAAAATTTGATATCCTGCATTTTGCACTGAGATCTATTCAAAGTGAAAGAAACCATCACAACAAGGTCTTTGTGAGCAAAATCAAATTACTTACAAATTTAATTGTTTTCCACAGACTCTTGAACAATAAAATATTTTGTATTCTCCATCTCCAGGAAAAAGATAACTGTATCTTAATGAATATCATCCAAGGTGAGTCTCCAATTGTAAAGATCAAAGATCATATCCAATTTTCCAAATTGTGGATTTCAGATGGAAGATATAATCAGTGATAGATCAAGATGGCTTTGAAGTAACAATCACATAATATATGCAAGAGAAATTAAATAGATACTTAAAAAAAATTTACTTGAATTTTCTTTTTTTTTAATACAATACAAAATGTGCAGTTCACTTGAAGTTGAGATTTTTATATTATACATATTGGATGTATTATACAGCCCTTGAAAAGGCATAGACAAAGAAAATTGAATGTTAGTTAATAATGTGCTAACTTTTCTTCTTGGAGTCCAACATTGTCTACTAGTATACCATGAATTATTCTGTGGGTTTTAATACGTATTTAAGCTTTAGCTGCAAAGAGTAAGGATTTGATAGTAGCAATGCCTCTTAATTTTTCCTTTAAATAGTTGTGAGACAAGTTGTTTTCTGGACTAATTCCAGAGTGCTAGCAGACGTGCCAGCAAAGAATTTCGTCAGTGTTAATGTTTGTTACTCCTACCGTAGATGACAAAACAGAGTTATTTGAGGTTGATCAATATAGAACTCTGTTGGTCTAAGATTGACAGGCGCTCAAGAAGACAGAAAATTACAGAATGAAATCACAGCTTAGGTAAAAACAATTCAGTTTACCTAATAAAATGAATCCACTTCTTCTCAATACTTTATTACTTTTACAAACAGAGAAAGATAAAGAAAATTAATGTGGTGTAAGCACAATTACTGGACTCCTGCTAGTATGTAAACAACTGAAAACAAGAAAAGCAATAAAGCGTGTTATTGAACAGCTTAGTGCATCATGTTAATATGAAAAGCAAAACTTGAATGGAGGATCCCTGTTGCTGAAAAATAAATAAACAAATGAAAGTCAGTGAATAATGAAATATTAAATTTGTTTCAAAAATTCAGGAAAACTGACCAGGTATAATCCCATTACTCAGAGTTTGATATTTTAAAGAAAAGATGAAGATTTATTTTCTACTTAGGATATACTCTTTTTTTAGAATGTACTCTCTCAGAATATACTCTGAACACATTCTATAGAGGAATATAAAACAATAAACACTATGCTTCAAGGATTTCTACAGAGGTTCTGATCATTTATTCTTTTTTGAAAATGAAGAAAAATAATTCAGTTTTAGAATGAGCTGGCCTAGAGCCTTTAATTTCTTGTTTTCCATGATAGGCATGGAGTATGACATGGGCAAGACGTATTGTCTCTTAGCCGTCCTGTGGGTTATTCAGAGGCACACACTCTGAAGAAAACATTGTATCTGAACTACTTTAGGCCAGACAATCCAAGTTTTAAATTTCAGAGTTTTTAAATTCATGGGCTAAATGTCTCTCAAACAGAAATTCTGGAACTTAAGCTTATTTCATTCTAACTAAACCGTGAGATTGTAGCATTGGATGTTTTTTCTGTAGATAATCACAAAGTAATGATTTTTTTTCAAATAATTTTATTTACTTGGAAACAAATTCCAATTTAAAAATGGATGGAATTACATATTATTTTCTCCCTATACTTAACATTTCCATATTGTAAATCAGTCTTTTTTTTTTATTTTTATTTATTTATTTTTTTATTTATTTTTCCCTGCCCATTACACTAACTACACAGACTAATTATCCTTGGAGTACTCTCCCCCTGACCTTGAAGTTTTGGATGGGGAGCAGAACAAAATCCTCGCAGTTCAGGTGTAAAGAGACAGAGACTTTGTATTCATTATATCAACATTCCACATCATGTGACAAGCTGTTGTGTGCAGAGGCACAGTGCACTGCAGAGCTGAACTTCTTGGTTTTTTTTAGCAGTCTCATGTGAGTTCTGACTCTCCAAGAGGAAGATACACTGAGATGTACTACATTTCCCAGGAACCTCTACTTGATGTCCAGTTTCAGGCGATGGGAGGGAGTCTTCCAGGTTCTGGCAGTGCAGCAAGCAGCACGGTTGTAGCCTTCCTCTCTCTCCCATTTGAGTTATTAATTGTAACTCTTTCTTATTGTTATCTTACATTCTTTTACCATTTGTATTAAAATTGTCGTATCGCCTTATTTTAACTGTGTCATTTTTCTTTCTTTCTCCCCAAAAGGAGAGAAAGAGATCCCCTTGTCCTGTCAGACTTGAAACCATGAAGTTAGTGACACCTGTTAGATAAGAGATCTGCCAAAACAGTATTAGAACTTTTATTAAAGTTTTTGCCCCTTTGCCAATTTTTCAGAAAGTTTTGGTGCTGTGATAATTTTCCAAGAAGCTTTACATTGTGCCAACTTGCTATTTTCTAGCTAAAATACAAAAAAAAAAAAATTATGTTCTGTTTAAAAATGCTCTTTAAGGGGCTTCACAGAATTATACTCCAGACTAAAACTTAATGGTTCCTTTTTAAGACTGTCATGATGTTTGTTGGGTTTGCATGGATGTTCAAAAAGTTAATCTCACAGGTAAGTGAGTCTGGGTGGTACCTGGATGAAGTAGAGTATGATTCAAGCATGACAGATGACATTCCAGAGAGTGGTAGTAGTCCTACAAAATGGAAAATCCTGAGCACAATTAACATAATTCTCCATCTCCCTATTTTTGGACTGCCTGGACAACAGCTATATCATCAGGTTTCCTAAATGTGATTGGCATTGTTTTTAAGGCCTTGTTCAGCCTTTGTATCTACCATACCCAGAGGGAACCTGAACGTTCTCCAAATCTAGAAAATACAAAGAATTCTGAATAGGAGGAGGTATGGGAGAAACTGAGAGTTTAGAGGAGTGAGGACCCCTGGTGCCATGGAACTTTATTTCCAAACACCTGCAGAACCTTGAAAGTTTAGGTAGGTACTTAAGGTATGAAGATGCACTTCTGACAAATTTGGGGAGGCACAAATTAATTGGGGTTTGGTGAATACCTTCTGAGCTCACTTTAACACTATACAATGAGAGAGTGAGGAAAAGGAAGAGTATATTCCTAGAACAGCAGCAACTCAGTCAGAAAGAGAACTGCTATCAGTGTTATTTCAAAGAATCACAGAATCACAGAATCACAGAATCACAGAATTACAGAATCATCAAGGTTGGAAAAGACCTACAAGATCATCCAGTTCAACCATCCACCTATCACCAATAGTACTCACTAAACCATGTCCCTCAACACAAAATCCAAACGTTCCTTGAACACCTCCAGGGTCGGTGACTCCACCACCTCCCTGGGCAGCCCATTCCACTGCCCGACTACTTTTTCAGAAAAGTAGTATTTCCTAATGTCCAGCCTAAATCTCCACTTGTGCAACTTGAAACCATTTCCTCTAGTTCTATCACTAGTCACATGAGAGAAGAGGCCGACCCCCAGCTCACTACAACCTCCCTTCAGGTAGTTATAAAGAGCGATAAGGTCTCCCCTGAGCCTCCTCTTCTCCAGACTGAACTATCCCAGCTCCTTCAGCCACTCTTCATAAGGCCTGTGCTCCAGACCCCTCACCAGCTTTGTCGCTCTTCTTTGTACCCACTCCAGGGCCTCAATGTCTTTCTTGCATGAGGGGCCCAAAACTGGACACAGTATTCGAGGTGCGGCCTCACCAGAGCTGAGTACGGGTGGACAATCACTTCCCTGTTCCTGCTGGCAACACCGTTTCTAATACAAGCCAGGATGACATTGGCCTTCTTGGTTGCTCCTGTAGAGGAAAAGAAATGATGTTGAACATTATCACACTTACAACAGACAGAGGAAGAAAAGGAGGAGGAGGAAGAAGATGCAAGGGAAGGGCTGTAGACTAGACTATTGGTAAAGAGACCCAACGAAAGAAAACTAATGGAAAGATGTGAAGAAGAGGAAGTACTACACTTCAGCCTCTCACTGGGAGTGACATCTTAGATTTTCAGTAAGATTATAGTCAACGTGGAGGTGAAAGCCTTCTTTCTTGGTTACTTTGTTGTTGAGACACTGGTGCTAGTGATGCGCATCTGGAAAGCAAGGAAACCCATCACATGGGAGGTCTCACCAGAAATCAAGCTATTGATAGTGCAATTAGCCAAAGACCTTCTCAGGAATTCACCTTCTGGGAGCAAATCCTGACTGCCAAGGAGGAGAGATATCCCTACAAAGAGTCAAGAGGAGTCAAGGAAGAACCAAGTGTACTGGGCTGCATGTATTTACCTGGTACATCAGAGTCACAGAAATATAAGGCTCTAATGGGCACTGGTGTGCAGTGCACCCTGATGCCATCTAATTATAAAGAAACATAATCTATCTCAATTTCTGGAGTGACAGGAAGTTCTCAAGAACTGTGTTGGAGGCAGAGGTGTGCCTCACTGGAAAAGACTAGCAAAAGCACTCCACTGTGACTGGCCCTATAGCTCCATGGAGCTTTCCACTATTTGTCAGTGTTCCTGGTCAACCAGGTCCAAGAGGACTGGAGGCTTGCCAGTGTGATTCTTATTTACAAGAAGAATCATGAGGAGGATCTGGGGAACTACAGGCCCACCAGCCTTACTGTGGTGCCGGGAAAGGGTATGGAGCAGATTACCTTAAGGGAGATCACTTGGTATGTATGGGACAACCGGAGATCAGACCCAGCCAGCCTGCATGCATGAAAGGAAGGTCATACTTCCTGCTTGACCAACCTCATATCCTTCTATGATCAAGTGACCTGCCTGATGGGTGAGGGAAAAGCTGTTGGCATAGTCTACCTAGATTTCAGCAAAGCCTTTGACATTGTCTTCCACAGTATTCTCCTGAAACAGGTGGCAGCCTGTGGGTGGAAATATACACTCCTTGCTGGGTAAAGAACTGTCTGGATGGCCAGGCACAGAGAGTGGTGGTGAATGGAGTTAAATCCAGCTGGCACAAGCTGTGTTTCCCAGAGTCGGCAGTGGGGCCGGTCCAGTTCAATGTCTTTATGGGTGACCTAGATGAGGGGATTGAGTGCACTCACATCAGGTTTGCGGATGACATCAATTTGAGAGAAAGTATTGACCCACCAGGGGATAAGAAGGTCCTACAGAGATATCTGGATAGGCTGGATAGCTGAGCTGAGGCCAGTGGATTGAAGTTCAACAAGACCAAGTGCCTGGTCCTGCACACAATAGCCCCAGGCAACATTACAGGTTTGGGGCAAAGTGGCTGGAAGACTGTGTGGAAGAAATGGGCCTGGAGGTGTTGGTTGATGCTCGGTTGAACATAAGTCAGCAGTGAGCCCAGGTGGCCAGAAAGCCTAATGCCATCCTGGCTTGTATCAGAAACAGTGCTGCCAGCAGAAGCAGGGAGTTGATCACTCCTCTGTACTCAGCACTGATGAGGCTGCTCCTCAAGTACTGTGTTCAGTTTTGGGCTCCTCACTAAAAGAAAGTCATTAAGCATGACATTCTCTTGAGTCCAGAGAAGATCAATGAAGCAGGTGATGGGCCTGGAGCATAAGCCTTATGAGGGAGCTGGAATTGTTCAGTTTGGAGAAGATGAGGCTCAGGGGAGATCTTATTGCTTTCTACAACTACTGGAAAGGAAGTTGGGCAAGGTGGGGGTCAGCCTCCTTTCCCATGTGGCTAGTGATAGAACTAGAGAAAATGACCTTAGATTGCACCTAGGGAGATTCAGGTTGGAAGTTAGGAAAAATTTATTCTCTGAAAGAGTGGTCAGCTGCTGGAACAAGCTGCTCAGGGAGGTGATTGGGCCACTCTCCCTGGATGTGTTCAAGAAATGTTTAGAAGTTGTTAGGGACATGATTTAATGGGGAAATATTTGTTGTAGGTTGATAGTTGGACTGGATGATCTTAAAGGTCTTTTCCAACCTTGGTGAATCTATGATTCTATTCTATGAATAGATATCACATTGGCACTGGAGACTGTTTTATATGAATAAAATGGTATTTCTACAGCACTAAAATAAACCTCAGATCTACTTTCCATATTAGTCTAGTGCCCAGGAATGATGCTTTTATATTAAAATTTGACAGTTTTTTTTTTGTTGTTGTTGTTGTTTTTGTTTTTTTAAGAAAAAAAAATATACAGTCTGAAAAATAAGTGCCCCACTTGGTTAAGATTTCTGTGTTACTCAGAGTGAGTGTTTCCTCAAGAAAATGATCATGGCAGTTTGGAGATATGTGAGAGATCTGGGAGTTAAGTTGATCCTGTACTGAATGGGGAAGAAGTTACAAACAAAAATATAAAACTCAATTCAGAAAAAGAACAATGCAGAATGGAGGTCTGACAGAGTCTAAATACATAATAAAAAAATTCCTGAACATTAAGAATGAGATATTCTCAACATTGTTTTGTATTTTCCATCTGTAATATCCTTCCCAAGTTTCTAATGAGATTTTTAACACTTCCTTTCATTGGAGTGATGCTTCATTTTTGTATGTGTAATCATGAAAGTAATTTCCAAAGTGATGAGCTCAAGGACCAAACCCATAACTGAATGGATACATACTGATGAAAACATACAAAAATAATTCAAAAGATGTCTAAAGTACAATAGAATATGGTGATTTTTAGAAATTGTTGCATCTTCCTCAGCAACCTTTAGGAGTAGATTTGAGTGGTAGTAGTGTTTGTGCTAGGACAGAGAAGATCTCATTGTGAGCTACAACTGCTGTGCTTGTTAAAAGAATGTCTGCAGAATCATATGTCTCCATATTTCTTTACACCCTGTTTTAGAGCTCTAAACACATGACAACTGAAATAAATATGCAACACACAGATTTTGTAAATGACAATTTTGAAATACCAGTGACTGTATATCCCTTAAGTGTAAATACATATCTGAGGTGAATATGTTCTAAAAATATTGTCCCCAGACAATTTATCCACTGAGACAAAGACTATAAGTTGACAGTTAAGTTTATCAAAGAACAAGCTGATGGTATCATTGTCATTTTTTCACAGTGTTCTGCTGATATGCAGGAGATTGGAGTCCCATTTCAGACATTAAGTAGAATAAATAAAGTAATGTAATATTACTGATATTCTTTAGTTTGTACAGCAAAATAAATAAACTACTGAATGTACTTCTTTGTCTCAGTTTACTCACGGATTTTGTGATTCCTTCCATCCTACGTAAGAACTTTCTGAAGATCCTTGATATTTTCTTTATTTTCTTCTTCCCTCCATAAAGTACATGATTTCTCAAAAGCAGAATCATTGTGGGGTTTTTTTTTCTGTTTTTTTTTTTTTCTTTCCATGTAGTTTCTGTCTGCCTCTGAGATGACTGGCGGAATCCCTTGTCATCCCTTCACACATGGAATATCCCTCAAAATAAGATGATAGAGAAAACACTTCCGGCTCCAAAGTTTATTTGTGGCATTATAAATTCTGTTTATCTCATTGGTAGACTATTTTAGTTGGCCTACTGTCCACTTTGTCAAGGATAGCTTCCAGCAAATTATCCAGCATCTTGGGGCTCATAATTATGAGAATTATACTTCAAGATAAATTAAAAATATTGCAGAAGGAAAAGATCATCTTCATTAATGAAGCTAAATCCACAGATTTTTGAAAGAAATATTCATAATCTCCAACTGGAATTACATATTATGCAGATTACCTAGATCATGCTGTTTCTCAAAGACTTCTTGTTGTGAACATTTTAGATTCTATATTAGAGAGGGAAACAATAAGCTTTGTGATAAAATATGTTACTGTTAGTACCCATTTTTCAATGAACTCAAAATTAGGTTCACTCAGCTAGGGGTGATCCAAAACAAAGATGAGCTGACTTCCAGCAGCTTGAGCTTCCTTAGAATTTCTATATTTTGCTTAAGGGAATATTTATTTTGTGCTTTGAAGCACATCATGTTCCTATTTATTTTACATGTAAAGCAGGTGTTTGAAAAGGAGGACATTCATTTTGCAATGAAGACAAAGTATTTGGTAAATAATGAAAACTGTGAATTCTTCAATAATATATATCAACATGTTTCAAAATGGTGATTTAATTTAAAAAAAAATGAAGAGAGATCCTTATGTTTTTTGGGAGTAGACAAAATATTCCTCTGCCAGCGAGAAAAATAGCAATTTTTCATTGATGCAGACCTGGCTACTGCTATGCTGTAATGTAATTAAATTAAGTATGTTTAAACTTCTAATTAATTTCAATTTGGGAATTATTTTCTTGAATTTTTTAATAGATGGCCTTGAGCAACCTAAGTATGTAGGTTACAAGGAGAAATAAGCAGCATAACTTCATTAAAACCTGCATGTTACTTATTTACCTCACAATGTTGCATACATTTCATTACAAATCTACTTGCTCTTTGCTTCAGCCTTTAAGCATTTAACTTTAGTGTAAGGAATCAGCAGTTATAGGTAAGTCTCCAGTATAGCAATTTATTTTATTCCTGTCTTACTCACAGATTCAATGATAATCTGAAATCAAGTGACTGCACTGCATCAACGATATCTGAAGCTGATTGTCTGCTAATAAATCCACCTCTGTGCCTATGTGGAGGAAACTTTATTTTGTCCATTATCATGATTTTAACTCCTGTTCTGACCACCTCAGCTCTGCTTTGTACCTTGAAGTAACAGCTCTGAATTAAGTTAACTTAATTTGGGACAACTTATGGGAAAAACAGAAAAATACAGGGATCTGATTCTGCTCTCCACTCACTGACCTTACAAAGTTATATTTACATAGCAATGAAGTTATACTTACGGAGCACTTTAGTACTTAGATGCAAATTCAAATCCTTTAATTCAACAAGATTCTCAACTAACATAAACATAATGCTCAAGTTTACTGTGAAATAAATTCAAATTTACCAGGAAGTAAGTCACTTGTCCATAATGAGAATAAAGGTATCAAAGTCTAAGAAACACTCCATAGGTGTTAATAAATAACATCAGATTTCTGTCTTTTCTTCTTTATATGTGCTCTTGAAGATAGCCTCTGTAAATAAAAGCAAGCTTCTTATCCTTATCCATTGCACTGAGGATTTCACACACTAAGAACCAAAGAATGCCAAGGTAAGCTATGAAGTATTCATAGATTTGAAGAAATTCCTGAAAACTCAAAACTCTAAAAAAAAAAAAAAAAAAAAAAAAAAAAAAAAAAAAAAAAAAAAAAAGTAAGGGGAAAAGTTTTGTAGCAACTATATTGACAAGTTCTTTTAAGTAACATCCTGTTAGGGCTTTAAAGAAAAATTTTTCTGTTTGAATCTGTGGACTGATTTCTACTTCAAGTAAAACCAATGATTGCCAGTACTGGACCTGAATGAAATGGATGTGCCCTTTAACCTGCTCTGATAAATGTGTCTACAGCCAGCCTCACTTAAGCTTATAGTGCTGTTAGCCACGCTCAAACCTCCAATATCTGTCGCTTACTCATTGTGAGCTATAGAGAGGTTCATTCAAAGATATATTTATGCCTGAATAATTTGCAGCTTTCAACTAGTTTTAAGTGTTTTCCTTCTATTTATGAACTGCATGAATCATAATAGAAAGCTGCTGGACTGATGCTTCACCACTGAACATTTGCTGGAGTTTTATTCTTGATTTTAATTTCTGCACAGTCAAATGGATTTCTAAAACCATAGACTTGTCTTCTTCTAGATCTACCTGTGCGAGGAAAGATGCTCTTATTCTGGCTGCTCATTACTCTTGTGTAATTGCCAATGGAAAATATCATGCTAGTGAGCCATAATCTGTTTTATAAGATTGATCAGGGTTACTGCAAGTCTCTTTCATTTGGGGGATAAATTATTTAATTTAATTTTACCTGATAGAATTCAAAGGAGTTCAGATAGGTTTTCCATTAACAGAAGCAATAAAGACTGAAAGCAGAATGGATGATCACAGACTTTAATAATATTTTAATAGGAAGATTTTTGACTTTGCCTGAAGAAGACAAAGATTTTGCAGAGAAGTCATTAAATAAACCAGGAGAAGCTTTGACCAAAACTATGATCAAATTAATCCATTATTTTCTTTGGCCTTTGGCTACAAAATCTTCAAGCCTCTTTTCTCTCTTCTTATTCTTCTTTTTAGTTTGGTGGGGGAAGGGGGTGTTTATTTTTGTGTTTTGTTTCTTTTTTGTCTTTGTTTTTGTTTTGTTTTGTTTTTGGCATTTCAAGCTATGTCTGTACAATTTCACATACGACTCTATCTGTACTTGCAGCTGTATTTCTTATCACGTTTTTTGTACTTCAAAACAATCTGGAAAATATATAACTAAAATGACCAACCATGTGTCTGAAAATACAAAACGTGAGGAATCGTGTGCTCCCTACATTACCCTGTTCATGCTGCTGAAGTCTAGAAATCTTTAAATCCAAGTCACAAAATTAACTCAAAAAGCCACAGAAGATCTGACATTTTTTGAAAGGTACTTAAGCACCTAGCACTTATTAATTCTACGGCTAACATATGTTTACTAATGCTCTCAAGAACTTACCAAAACTGCCCTCTGCTCTCCTAATGAGCATACCATTTTTAATTTAGTTTCCATGGTTCCGAGATCTGGGGAGGGAAAGGGAGAAAAGGATAAGTTGAGAAAAAGTGAGAGGGAGAAGTGCATATGGGAATGTCCAGAAGATCAAAATGTGCATAATAGAGCACAACAAAGTCTTTAACAACATGTAGGGGAGTGCCAACAGGGATACAAATAGTTTCAATTTCTTCTAAAACAATGAAATACTCAAAAAATTAAGGTTTACGGTTTGTCTGAGAGTTCAAGGATCACCAGTGAGATTGTCACCATTTTTTATCCAGACTCTTCTGCAACTTCCTCTGAAATGTCCTTTTATAACCTTGTACTTTTTTTTTTCTTCTTCCTTTCAAATAAACCTATGAAATCTAAATTACCCTCAAACTAATGTCTACTTAATCATCAGCTATATTATCAAGTAGACTAATTAATACGGCTAGAGGTTCTTTAGCAGATTATTCTTCCATTGTGTTAGCTACTGTATGTTTCGTTGTTTGTTTGTTTTTCCAAAATCAGATAGGCCTTAAAGAAGCAGAAGAAAAGACAAATATGCTCGCACAGGCACATATTCCTAATACTCTAATTTACAAGAAGTGGATTGGCCTAGGTTCAAGAGGCATTCTCAAAGCAGAAATTCTTTTAATCACATTTCATACAGTCTAAGAGATAACTCATGCATATAAGAGAATGCTACCACAGGTTTTTAATTCAGATAAATTTTATTCTGCAGAAGAGCTGAAATACTGCTGAAATATGATGTAAGATGTATAGCTCTAAAGTAGAAGATGCACTTATTATACATTTTACTTTCTTTCAGGCCCATATCCAATTTTAAAAACTATCTCATTCTTCCTTTGAAATTGACCACCAGGCACTGAGAAGTAAGAACTGATACAACTTCAAATTAAATACTTGCGATTGGCAGACCTGATGAAGAATCCTGAACTGTTCCTTCATGTGTTGGGAAACTGAGAACACTGAAGTGACAACCAGAGTATAAAACAGGGAAATTCAGATTATTCCAGATAGTAATTACTTAACTTCCAGAGAAATCAGTGTTTCACAGTGCTCAGAAACTAATGCCTTCTATTCATTTCAATGGGAACTACAACAGATAAAAGAGCACAATAATGCTACTTGATAGAACAAATTCTCAGTTACATAACACTATTTTTAACATAGTCACCACAATTAGCTATGCATTTTTCACCAGGGATGAATAAGAGTCTGCATGCTGTGCTCATAAAACCTGCAACAGCAGAGATGAATCACAGTTATCTTAACCACTGTTAAAATGAGCAACCCACCACTTCACTGTGATGACACTTCCACATCAAACACCATTTTGTCAGACTACACCTCTGCTGCCATCTGACATATGACAACAAAATGTAATGGAATATTGGAGGGAAAGTTCAACCTCTACTGCTATACCACCAACATCCGCCTCCGATATCATAGGCGTACTAAAATAGACATTACTTTTGGAACAGTCGTTGTATCATGACCACTACTGAATGCATAGGTATACAATTTATCTAGTAGATTGAATTAATTTCCCAAGGAAATGGTGGAGTCAATGTCCCTAGAGGTGTTCAAGAACAGTGTAGATGTGTCACTTAGGTACATGGTTTAGTGGCTGGGTTGGTGGTGTGTTGATGATTAGACTAAATGATAAAAGTTGTCTTTTTCAACCTTAATATCTTAGTGATTCTATGCATTTGTGCCTGCTTCTTGGTAGAGATTATATATAAAAATGTATACTTGTAATGAAAGATAAAAATTATTTCACTTTCTCTATTTATACACTCACATGTGTGATCATGTGTTTAGGTAATTACTTACTAGTTAATGAGAACACAAGGAGATGGTCATTTTACTTACAAAGAGGAATACTTTGTCTGAATCACTCCTATCCATAGGTAATCACACTGTTTTCAGTTTTCTATTTAATCTAGACATGATTCTGTCTACATACCTTTGTATCATTCACACTTCCTCTATGTTGCCTCCTCGAGAAAGAGTCCATAATTCTTTCCTCAGTGCCGTGGTGCAGAGGCCATAGGGAAACAATAAATCAAAAACTAGGAGTTGAAATTAGTTTCAGAAGATGAAGAGAAGCCAATATAAAGATTTGAAGAGGAGACATTTTCTAAATGTGTGGCAACACTTGTCTATTTTAAAAGTCAGCCTCCTGCTGTTCACATTTGTACTTAATTTGCAAACCGTGGGTGGAAATTTGGAACTTGCACAATGTCTGTTCTTCCTGATGCACTTCATGTTTTAGCTGGAAGAATACTTCTCCAGATTTACAGTGTCTTCTTTAGCAGAAGGTCAAAAAAACAACGCTGAAAGAGATGTATGTGAAACAAGGATTTTTTTGCCTACAGACCGACTCCAAATGTTAAGCCCCAACAAGCCTTTCAAGTTATTTTTAATGTGACTAGACTGTGGAAATCTTCATAACATGGCATTTAGGACATTCAAGTACCATTTTGCCCACTTCCTGTAAAGCCGAAGGACATTAGTCATTTTTTATTCTTTAGATAATACTTTTTTCACATACACTTTATTTCAACTGCTTTTCTGTTGTTTCTTTTTTTCAACTTAGTCAAAAATGTCAACATCCATCCTTAGTTTTGCTTGTAGTTATGCAAGCATTTGCCCTCCCTAAACAGAGCATAGTTTTTCATATACAAATGATTATTTCAGAACTATGAAGTTTTTTACCTTCTTTCTCCACTTCTGACATCCTTCCAGCACTGATTGAAAAATGGAACCTCCAGAAAACACCTCTCTTGTTAGTGAGCTGTGATAAGCCAATTCCACAGTTTCCCATCTTAGATGCACTTATACTGGTATTAGTCACCTATATCATGTGTGTACAATCCAGGTGTCAGGGGCTGCATAAGACCCTGGACAGTATTTCATTACATTTTGTTGCCATGTGTCAGATGACAGCGAAGGGGCTGTCTGACATGGAAGTGTGCATGAAGCAAATGTGCGTCACTGAATTCCTTGACTTGGAAAAAATTGCACCCATTGACATTCATCAGTATTTGATGAACATTTATGGAGACAAAAAAGTGATGGGTAGTATGTTTCAACAGTGGCAGCCATGGCAGTGATTCATTTCTGCTGTGGCAGATTTTTACAAATGTGGTATGTAGGCTCTTGTTCATTGCTGGAGAAAATATATGGCTACTGGTGGAGACTGTTTTAAAAAAGTTAAAAAAGCATGTAGCTGAGAAATTATCAAATATCATTATTGTACTCATTGTATCTGTTGTAATTTTCATGGAAATAAATAGGAGGCATTATTTTCTTAGACTCATAGAATCATTAACCCAGCCATCAACCCATCACTACCATGCCCACTAAACAATGTCACTCAGTGCAATACCTACTGTTTTCTTGAAAACCACCAAAAATGATGACTCCACCACCTCCCTGCTCTCTCTGAGAATAAATTTTCAATTCAGTTAATATTCAGTCTGAATCATCTCTACTGCAACTTAAGGACATTTCCTCTTGTCCTACTGCTTGTTACATTGGAGAAGAAAGTGGCACCCCACCTTGCCATAGCCTTCTTTCCAGCAGTTGTAGAGAGCAATAAGGTTTCCCCTCAGGTCTTAGTCATCACTAGGCCAAGAAACCACAATGTAGGAAGGCTTATGGTCTGCACTGCTTTAGATTTTCCTAAATTTATCATGTGCTGCCATTTCATTAGATTCTAGCCACCAAAGTCCCAGAGACAGATGAGATCTGCTTTTCTAATAAAAAGAAACTACAGAAGAAAAAAATCTAAAAATTAGAGCCTTCAGAACGTTGTATTTGCACATTTTCCTTTTATGTTAGAGATATTTAGCAATGAACACACATATAGCCAAGTTGAGTCACTTTTAACCAGAGACAGAACTGTGGTTCTGGCAATTTTTTTGCATTGGATTCATAACCCTGCCAAAAACCCAGAGCAACGGGTATTAGGAATACATTTAACTCTCTCAGATTTTTTTTAATTTTTATTTATTTATTTATTTGGCAATATAAATTTAGCCCCTAAGTACATTTTTTACACTGTTATTAAAGTGGATATTAGGGAGAACAGGGAGGGAGGTGACACTGGCTCAGAGGGAAGATACTGAACATCTCTGACAGCTTAACTCCTAACAATTCTGTAACTCCTCATTCTTCATTCTTCATTGGGAATGTAATTGAAAAGACTTAGTGGTTACAAACCGAATTAGATTCTTTCTTAGCTATGCATTTGAGAACTCTATCACCACTCTCTGCTATCAGAATGTACCTAGACAAGTTCAGTACATACATTCTAAAGCTTTTTTTAATAGAAACTGTCAGAGAATTGGAAGTTGTGGTCCAAACTGGAGCTGGAATTTTTTTGCATCTTGAAGTAGACAAAGCAGATCTTTCCTAGGTCATCAGGAAATCAGACAAAACTGATTATGAGTATGGCACTATCATCTCAGAATCTCGGGATATTAGTAAACCTATTTTCACCAGATTCCTGCATTCATATCAAAGGGCAGATCCCAGGAAGTGCAGAAAATAGGTGGATATGCTTGTACAAAGTTTGACAAGGACATGGTTGGAAAATACAAAATATGGCTGAGGAGACACAGACTCCAGCTATAAGGCAGGACAAGATTTGGCAATGAGTAGTCAGGTGCAAAAAATAACAGATGTACATTCTTTATCAACCTAAAGCATAGAGGTTATACTCACACTCTTTTTCAACATGGAAATATTGCATCAGCTGTACATCACCTTGAACCTTGCATGGATGGCTCTGAACATTACAATATGAAAAGTTTCTTTAAACCTCCCTTTCCTCCAGTGCTGCAATGAGATAAATCTCACTCCTAATATTTCCTCTATGCATAATTGAAGAAGACAACCATGATCAGGTTTTTATATTTTTTAACATCAGAATCTCAGCTTAATAAGATGCAGTGCTCTGAAGAGAAAGAATGAATCAGTCATTTTTAATATTCTCCTTGTTTTGCAATGGTAAAAGATTAAGAAGAAGAGAATTATTACTTAACCAATTAATTAGTACATATATCTGGAACCGGCACTGGAGTGTGTATTTCTGTAGCAAGCTTACCTTAAGGATTTTTGTAAGGGAAAATGAATTTTCATCAGTTTAAAATTAGGCTATAAGTTGACAGGAAAACAACAATACCTGTTTTTAAGGAGGAGAGATGAGAAAATACACACTCTTCTTTGAAAGCAAAATTTTCAAAATAATAGGAACATTTAAAACAGATATCGTATTTTAATATAGTACCCTTGATAACGCACACTGAATTTTGAATGAAATAGCTGAATAAAATGAAAGTCAATATCTTATGTTGCTCTTTACCATTGTAGATTTCATAGCAAGCTACAGAAGATGCAAAATATTCCAATTTAATAAATGGGATGTGCTGACAGTTCAGTAATTTGCTCAGTGTTTGTAACTTGTTAGCAAATCCAGGAAGAGGATTAATGTTCTTAATTCCGTACCAGTGCCCTGGATATTCTGCTTGTCATTAGACTACACAAAAAGAATTCTTTAAATGCCTGCATCTTACTTTTATTGCTAGCATTGCATTCTCATCATTGTAGGTTTGCATTATGTAGAAATGCAGCAATTCTCTAGAGGATAGATTTGAGACAATAATCCCATTTCTACAGAGTAGTTATTTGTCAAAGTCCAGTGTGGAAAAACAAAGACAAATATGAAACAAAGGTATTTTTGCACTTCTTTGATGTTACTTCTCAATCAGCAAGCATCTGATTTCTAAGATACGTTTGCTTGCTGTCAAGATCCTTTTTTTTTTTTTTTTTAGTGCTCATGAGCAACAAATTCCTGAAACAGAATTGAATCGGGATTGAAAATGTACTGGAAATTATGATGATGTCATAGTTGTGTAAAAACTAAACAACAACTAGATCATCAGACTACATTTTTAACCTTGAGTGTTTCAAATCTCTCAGTCTTAAATTTATTGAAACTGTATAAAATATATTACAATGACAGCAGTACAGGTCATTTGTCAAGTGGTTAAAATTGCTCAGAAGTACCAGTGTCACAGGTATCAAGTCACACATTTTTATCCTATACATGCAAGATTTTAGAAATACTAGAATGAGTAACGTATTTGAATAATCTTCATCAAAGTCACACAGTTGTCCAAGTAAGAAAATCAAAGAAACAAATCATACTTGTTGAGCTTGAAAATCAATATTTATGGAACTGCTACGCAAGATGTGGATCTGGCCATTTTGTAAAGATTTCACATCAAAACATACCTCAGTATCAACTTCAGAGGCAAAACTGGAATGTGCTTGGTAGAGCTGGGAAGGAGTATACACAAAGAAATAGGAAACTGGACAACATGAGACAGCTGATATTGCTGTAAAAGATCACAGTGCTGCAATAATTCAGTCCCAAGGATGTTGTCTTTTGCCAACACACAGATAAATAGACTTGGGTAGTATGTATGGGAGAGACAGACATACAACTATATTTACAACATTTGAGCACATCTGTTAGACAGGATGATTCGCAGGATGATTCAGATGCACACAGCAAATTGTTGTTAACTTTGCCTGTTTTTCCCATTCTACTACATAAGTTCAGAAATACATCAGGATTTAATTTTGTCAATAAATATTACTCTCAATTTCTCATTAAATGGCTGAGTTTTTAGATGAAACTATCCTTCAGATAAGACATAATTTGACAAATAGAACACTTTTGGGATTAGTTACCCATTTTGTTGAGTGAATCTCTTCAGAGTCAACTGCAAAATTTGTGAAAATAGCAACAAAAATGAGACGTCCTCTGCTATATCTCCTTTAAGATCCATTATTAATGTTTTAAATTAGTTATAATAAAAATTAAAATCCATAATTGAAAGTATAACATACATTCAGTTTAAACTTTTTTGGAGCAGTCAAGCATGTCTATCATCCGAATCCCCAAAACCCCAGTCCAGTCCTTCATTGCTGATCTGTTTTTAGAAAGACTGAGCAGCATTGTTAAGCCTCTCCTAGAAGTCATATCCAAGCACACAAACAACATCCACTGAAAGATATTTCAGGAGCTTTTCTGTAGGAAAAACTTGTTCAAAGTACCAAAATCATACTATTTTTTTTAACTCTAAGAACTAATCCAAAAGGTAGATATTCACTGTCTATAAAAGTGATATGTTTCCAAGTAAACAGTGTGTCCTATGTTAAAAGACAAAAGGGATAAAACATCACAAGCTTTTATCGTTCTTAAAAATCAGAGTCCAATTCATTCCTTTTAATCTGATACACCTCAAAATTGCTTTCTACATATAAATTACAATATATTAATCAGAACAACTAATCACAATGTGTATCTGCATGCTTTTCCTTGTCATCAAACGTCAGGAGTAGCAAAGTTAATATCTGAAACCATTGTTTTTTGCAGTGTTGACACTGGCTTTAAAAACAATATCTGCTGTTCTTTTGCTTCTTTCATTTCCTTTGTATATACAGTGCTATGACAATTATCTACCCTACCTTTAAATAAACATAGTAAAGTGCAGTTCAAAATGTAACCATTCTAAGCAGAGTGAGAAACATCTTTTGTCTTCTATGAACTTCTGCTTTATGTGGATTATGCAAGCCATTTATGACAGTGTACTCAGCAAAACAAATAGAACGATACTGTACTGTGAGGTCATGTTGAAGAGTAAATCTATACTTTTCTCCCAAAAGACAGACTTCTGGAATATTACTGAGCTGATTATAACATTATTTTATAATTACTCAATATAAAATTTTATACACCTAACCAATAGAATTTTCAAGAATATTAGAGTCAGAATTTTTTCTCTGAATCTGCTTTCATTCCAAAAACCAGCGGTTGTCTGGGCATTGTCTGTATGTGAGATGGTATTTCTTAATTATTTGACATTTCTTCAGTATATGGAGAAATCTGGAATACCAAATGCCTTCAAGGTAAAAGCCAACATGCAGAAATGTGAGTATTTTATTCATTCAGCTATAATCCTAACCAATTCCAAATGTAGACCCAGAACAGACATTTGGGGTAAATCGGGATCTGTATTAGAAAGAATCTGCAGCTTTTCAATATCTTGGTCTAGAAGGCTACTAAAGATCACCAAATACATAATAAATTAAAAAAAAAAAAAAATGAAACAAACAGACAAAATCCTTATTTCTTCGTATTTGTCTACTCACCCCAACAAGACACCTCGCGTGTCTTGTTTCCACCTCCACCCAAGTTTAAGCTGTGTTCAACATTTACGGTAGAATGGATAAAGTCGAATAAAAGAATTCAGAAGAGGTCCTTGTCAACCTAAAGAATCTGTGAGATGGACTCTGCAGCTCCTCATGAAAGAGCAGTCTGTATAACATCACAGACATATATCTCAAAGTCTCAGAAAGGGATCTAAAAGCCCTAAGATTGGAGTCATATTTTACATCAAAAGAAGATTGTAAACCAGCACAAAGATGTAATCTAAGCTCCATCTCCATTCTACTGTTGAAATTCAGTTGTAATCAATACAAAAAGTCAGCGTGACTTCTAAATCATAGTAACCCTGAACAATCTTTTGACAGCCTTTAACCAGATAGTCAAGGGTCAAAAACTCAGGATTTCAACCTGATTTCTGTATTGTTTTATCACTTCATTTATTGTATTCCTTTAATCTTTTCCTGCCTATTCTTCTCCTCCTTTTCCCCTTCTGAGGATGGTGTTTAAAACCTGAATAGGAGCTTCTGATTCATTGCTAATAAGAGCAAAAGCGGTATAGACATACCTTGAGGGGACAGAAAAGCTGCCTCTTGATAAAGAATCTGCTGTTTCTACTGTATTTAGCACATGGCCTAATTTTGCTTTTGTGACCTGCACGCTATCATGAACACTGAGTGTACACCTTGAAAATATCCAATCTGTCCCAAACTGAAAATCTGAATGACTCTCTAAGACATAAGACTAGATAATTTATCTAGTCAGATATTTATGTGGTATTCAGTTCTTTTTCATTCTTTATATTTAATTTGTTAATGTCATACTCATACTCAAAATGATCAGTAAGCAAGTATATAAAGGAGGAGTCTAAGGGGAAGCCTCGTGGTGGCCTACAACTTCTTCATGAGAGGAGTGGAGGGGCAGCGCTACAGAATGGCATGGAACTGTGTCAGGCAGAGGGTCAGACTGGAGTTTAGGAAAAGGTTCTTCACCAAAGGGTGGTGGGTATGATCTGGCTCCCCTTGGCAGTCAGCTGCCAGAGTTCATGAAGCATTTTAGAGAATAAAATCACACAGAGGCTGGAAAGGACCTCTGGAGATCTCGTTCAATCCTTCTGTTAAAGTTGGTTCCCCAGAGTAGAATACGCAGGAAAGCATCCTGGCAGGTTTTTGAATATCTCTAGAGAAGGAAACTCCACAGTGTCTCTGGCCAGCTGATTCCAGTGCTCTGTCACCCCCAGACTGACATTTTAGACAATATTCTTAGACATATTTATTTTTTAGGTAGTCAACTGTGGAGTCAGGAGTTGGATTTAGTGACCATTCTGGGTCCCTCCGATAATCCAATGATTCTGTGAACTTACACTCGGATTTCTGATATATATATTTATCATATCTTCCTTGTGCTGTTCTGAGGAATGTGGCTTTCATCATCTGTTTCTGATTATATTTTACTCTCTAAGATCAAAGCTGAACAACCAATTCCCTGAATTCCTTGGAATCTTGACTTGAAAGCCTATTTCTCTCAAATTATTTTGTCCTTTACCCATAGAATTCAATTTATTAAAAGTCCAACTGAATAACAAAATCCCACTTGTGTTATATTACTTGGTACTCTTCCCTATTCTATAAAGCCTTTATATTTGTGAAAGGTATTGTAAATCAATGAGAATATTACTCAACACTTAAATAGTGTTTGCTACATTTAATGTGCTTTGTAAACATTTATTCTAATTAATTAACAGTAATTACTAAACCAATAAAAAAGCATCAATATTTCCTATTCTTTTCTGAAGGGAACCTTTCTATCACAACTGACAAAAACACACTTCCAATTCTAATAACAGTGAACATATATCTTGTTCAGAAGCAACCCGTACACTTTCTGAATTATCTCTGCACATTGCACAATGAAAACTTTAAAGCATAACTTGGAAACCATTGTGGTAGTGCCACTTGAATAAATCCCTGTTGTTTGCAACCTACAATTTGAGTGCTAAAGACACCTGAGTAATACCAAAAAGCACTCTGCTCTATGTGTTTCAGTATGCATTAAAACTATTGCGTGCTAGACATAGCTCACTATTTGTTCTATTTCATGTTATCAGATTTTGTAGATGATTTAGTCTTCTACTTTCCTCTCTTCCAGATGGTTTGATTTGTATTCTCCTTTTATAGCTTTTTCTTCCATCCCCAGGAAAACTTTCCATTACCAGCAGAAATGAGAGACTAAATACTCCTCTGAAGGAAGCAAAATACTTTGGTTAATAAACAAGAGTAAGAGGCAAGAGACCTGGGTTCTGCTCCCTACACCAAATAAATCTTAGGTAATTTTAATATGTTATCTTCACATCATTTTACCATAATTTCCTTGCGAGTAAAGGATAGCAATAATCTATTTTTTTTTTTCTTTTCAATGAAGTATTTTTTTAAAGGTTGGGTTAAGTAAAAAAAAAAATATTTCCAGCATTGTTGTGGCAATAGAAAGGCATGGTGATGGAGACAAATTTATAAATTTAAAATCTTATAAAGATTTCCCTGAGTGAAAGGCACCACAATGGTCAATAAAATTTAGTAGGAAATTGTTCCTATTCAGAATATTTACCAGTTAAGAAGTATTACCAAATTTGTTAATGCTTAATGAACTGTCTAAAGCAGCAAATGTTTCAAATGCCTTGAGCTCCTCAGTATTGGTTTGAGTATAATTGCTCTGAACTGCAAAATCCTCCAAACTTCTAAACTGTTATAACATCATCTGTATGTTGAGGATACTCTGCAGAACATAGAGGAGAAAAACTACTTAGGTCCACTAGTACCAACTTCATCTTAATTTCATTTCCTCTTGTTTGTTTGTGCTGGTTTTGTTTGTTTGTTTGTTTGTTTTTAATCATATTTTGTCACAGAATCAAATTTATTACATATCCAATATTTCCAAATGCTTGTGCTCACAATCTGAAATTTAAATGCCATAAATTGCTCTTTGCTAAGTTACTGTTCAGAAAATCCCTCTATCAGCCTTAACATAACCATCTCTATTTCAGAAAACAAAACAAGAGTAATGCACTCTGGGCAAAGACTAACCAGCTTTTTTGCAAATGATGTTTTAAGTTACTTTCCATTGCCTAAGGGACAGGGCATATTGGAAATAAATCTTTGGAAAGCAGCTGGTTCCAGGTTTAACATCGTAATATCTCAAAGCTCCTGTTTTGAATGCACACTTACAGCACATTCCAAACTGGGTTCATTTCAGTGCTGCACTACATGCCCATTTTAAGTATGTCCAGCATGTCAATTCACTAGCTTGCAGGCTTGCTGTGAGTAGTGATAGCGATTAAAGCTGTCAAAGGTTCCCTGATCCCATCAAGTCTAGCCAAACAGATGACAGATCTACAACTAGCCCTGGAGGAAGGAAACTTAAGCACAACATTTGGTGTGCGCTTATGTGTTTTCATAGTGTCTTGTCCCCTCTCACTGAGACAGACAGCAATGTATTGAACAATTTGTACAACTTGATTCCTGCTCCAGCAAACATGTCCTACTCCAAAGGAACAATGGTTACAGCATAAAAGCAAACCCTGAATACAAAGTGTTGGTATTTTAAGTTCCTGAGAGAAACATTATTAAAATTTCCAACTGTATAAATGCAGCTATTAATCACTCCCGAATTAACATTATGTCAGCTAAATTATCATGAATTCCTGTGTAAATTATATAGTTATTAGTTCCACCCTCTTGATATAGGCAGCAGCACTCGAAGGAAAGAAAAAGGACATGGTAAAAATGACTGGATTTGATTTACAAGAGAGTTGTGAAGGAGAAAAAAAAAAGGATTTTTCCTTTACTTGATTACAAAAGCAAAACCACATGACAGTATTATCTCACAATAATTGTAGCCGTATATCAATCATAACTCTAAGATAAAGTTAAGCTGTCTTTTATCTGCAAACAGGTAAGAATGCAGAGGAAGGTAACTGGTGAGGTCATGGAATTTTATTCCGTATTCCACTAGAGAGCAGTATTCTTTTGTACAAAGCAAGTAGGTTATCCTCAGCAAAGCAACTTGTAGGGAATCTTTCTATCTCTTGCTGCAAAAAAGCCTCTCTGGTCATTTGTGAGAATATTTGCGTTTATTCCGTAGTATCAGATGTTCCCAAAGTGACAATAGAGACAACATTCACATCAATGATTTCTTATCTCTTTAATTTGATACAAATATTTCAAGAGGGTTTTTTGTTGTTGTTGTTTTTTCTTTTCCTGAAAAAAAGAAAAAAAAAAAAAAGAAAAAAAAGAAAAGCAATACAAAATGTAAATAGTTAACTAATGGACTACATTTGAAGGTGAGGGAATTCTTGTACATCTATCTCCAAACAAGGTTCTAATTATCTTCTTAACTATAAAGGTGCAACAACAACAACAATAATAATCTATTTGTTTAGATGGCTATTATTCAGAAGAATTTGAACTGAATATAGGTATACCATACTTGATGTCAAGTAAATATGATAGTAAATGCTGAGCAGGAGATGGAAATGAAAATCCCTTAAGATGCAAAAATCTAATGTGGAATTTTAATATTACACTAAAATATAGTACTGAAAATATATATCTCTATAGGCAGTTATTTGAAACCTGCTTTGCAGATGACTTGGCAGAATCATACATTCATCTTGAAAATGCAGAATTTTCAAATGCATCTGCTATATACGTCTTTTTAACCTTATATCTTGATCACGTGTAAACATAAATGGGGAAGCAAATACTTTTCGGCTGCCTTATTTGCTTGATAAGCATAAAATTACTGGGTAATTCATCTACTTTTTCCGTGAAAGAAAATGAATTAGTCTGTCAGGCAGCAGGGTTCTTTTTTTAAAAAAAAATAGATGTTTGTCTCTGGTACCAATAAGAAACAGCTCAAGTGTTTCTCTCTCTTCAGGGGTCACAGAAGCATTTTTATCCAATTATGCTTAGTTGTTCTTCCCATCTTTGGCATAACGTTACTGTTTTCATTTTTCCAAGATCTTGAACTCTAGTCACAGGCAACAAACACCTGTTGGTGAGAGTAGGGAATGGATGTGGAAGCAAAAAAGCTGATACCTGTGTCAGCCAAAGGAAACAGAGCTAGAACTAAAAGTTGCATATGTTACACAATTTGACACAAGCCTCAGTAGGGCTCAAAGTGTACACTGGCTTGCTCTGAGACTTGGCAAAAGTTGTACAGGGCAATAAACTTTCCAAGATCCCACAAAGAAGGCAAATCCAGGCAAGACAAAACTGAAAGAGTAAGTAAAAAGCTCAAGATTAGTCCTAAATATATATTAGCAGGTAATTTATGTTCTTGAGAAGAATCAAGTATAATGTGGAGGCAAAACGAGCAGCAGGTTTAGCAGAGGGTTAAATCAGGACTGTTCAGTTCCATTATCACTAAGCTATATTCATCTAAAACTTTTCTTGAACTGCTGATTTCCTCTGTCATCCCTGCAGACCCTCAGGAAAATTTCCCATCACCAGATGGGTAGAGCTCATAGCAATGATCTATGCTGTCTGTGAATTCCTTCTTTTTAAAAAAGGGCTATGATATCCTTCTGCCCTGTATAAAAAAGCCTGGATTCAGTGCAAATTAAGACCTACATAAGGATTCCCAGTCACTGAGAAATGATGAACATACATTTATGTGGCAGGGGTCCTTGTGAGTACGTGAGAATAGCACCTGAAAATAACAATCAAGGAATGAGCTTACATAATAGTCAGAAGTTTTGGCTGATATTCAGCTCCTAAGATTCTAGCGTACAGAATGTACTAACATGCAGCCACTGATATTATGGCTTAATATTTAGCTAACTACTGAGGTGATGAGTATTTATGACAGGACCATCCTAAAGGGAAGTTCTTTGAACAGTGTCAGCCATTTGCTACTCCTGTTGTACGTTGCTCAAGTTCTACTTTGGCTCCGATACAAAGAGAGAATTAAACTTATTTTCCCCTGTCTGTTTCTTGCAGTGTACTAAGCTAGTGAGGAAAAACCAGATTATTTTCCATCAGGAATCTCAGATTCAGCATGTATTACCAAAGTTTCTCACTTGCAGCATCATTCCTGGATGACAAGAGGAAAATTACGAACAAACAATGATACTTTGTGTTTTCTGTGCGGATATCTTACCTATTCAGTCTTCCCAAACTCATTTATGTAAGGTTGTCTTTTTTCATTAAAAATATTTTTTTTCTATTGGTTTTTGATCCCATTAATAGTGAATGATAACTAATAACTTGATAGGACAACTAGTAATTTTACAAATACTGTTTTAGCCAAGAATCTGATATGTAGCCTTTGCACTATGATGCAATCTTGAAATGTCTGTAGCCTGCTATTTGTTTCCCAGTTCTATGCAACAATTTTTTAAACACAGAAGAAAAAAGACAATTTTCCCTATACTTATTTTAAGACCCTAATTCAACCGTGCCTTAATGTCATCTTGGCATTCTGCTCAACATCATGTTGCTCAGGTTGAGAAATGACTCACAGATGCAGAACCATTACCTAAGATTTTCTACAGAATTCCATCTCATCTTTGTTTGCTTTCTGTTTTCAGTTTGGGTTGGATGGTATCCTTGTTTTGTTTAGGAATATATTGTTCTCCATGACTATGTTTCTGTTAGATCAGCATAAAATATCCATTATCCATATATACTTTTTTTTTTTTTTTTTTGAGTGTCAAGAAATCTTTAAAACATCTGAAGATGTGTGAAGATCTAGTAACTCTTCATGTCATATAGTGATGTCATATATATAATGACACATATGATACAGCAGAATGTAGGTGCTAATTTGGGCTTAAATGTACACATAACTTCAAACACATAATTGTTCCTTACCTTAAAAGAAGTTACTCATATGTTTAAAAACGGATGTATGTTTAACTGTCCTACTTCTATTTATGCTTCTGTTGTATGACTTTCCTCAATAAGCATAGTGTCTTTACAAAGAAATGAAGAAAATGCAGGCATGCGTGTTTTCAGATATATTGTTGTATCAAAATGACATAGAAGTTAGAAAATAGTCCAAGTAATTCTCCTAGGAAGAAAATTTGGTCTTTAGTACAACTGAAATCAGTGTATATTACTGTAACTAGAAGCAAGATGCAATTTTAAAGTCTTTAAAATGATATGCAGATCCAAGTGACACACATTTTTTAACAATAATCTATCACTTGATTTGTCATAGGACGTGAAACAATGTGTCATGCTCCTGTAGACAATAATGTGTTTGGAGTAACCAGAGTCAGTATAAGTCTGGTTTGGATCAAAGCTCTTATCTGAACCGTACTTCATGGGCTTTTAAAATTGCCCATTTGCTGTTCTTCATTAATAAATGAGAACATCCATTGATAGACCATTTAGGATTAAAATTTCCTGCTGATATAGATGATCTTTCTCTTTAAGAACTTCGTTCAGCTCAAAGTTTTATGACAAATCTCTAAGACACTCAGAAATAGAGTAACAAAGTGAAGTGGTTCCATGGCATTTTTCACACAGGGTGTTTGAGTCAACAGAGCTGCTTGAATTGTGTCTTTTATGAGGGAGCAGATAGATCTCATTCTGCGCAGACACATGTCCAATTATCATCTGTTTTTCATGGAAAAATCCAGATTTTTTTTTTTTTTTTTTTTTTTTTTTTTCTGGGCTCATATGCATGTCTACAGCTGTCAGACAGTCAGACAGACAGCTGTCAGACAGACAGGAAGCAAAAAATTAGCAGATGGTACAGCAAAGGGTGGAGACTTACTGAACAGACATATCAAGATACTGTTAGAACAACATCTTATCTTATTCAATGCAGTAGTAAATATTAAAGATTTCAGGCTGAGGAAGACAAAATTACCATTCTTATTTCTCCTAAAATATGTAAGTATAGATTAAAAATAGGCAGGTGAAGAATTTCCTCAGAAATTATGCTGTCTTTCTCCTACAAATGGCAATATGGAAAAGATTAAAATAAGTAAGAAAAAAAGAGCAGAAAGGAAGAGTGCCTGTTTATCTTCTTAATAATTATATATTTTCTATATTAAAACTACTGCTTCCAGGATCATCACAGTATACTTCTCAATGATTTAATAACCTATTCAGTCATGCAGGCTGAGGGGCAGCAAACGTAATGCAGTTTGTTCAAAGGTTGCTACCATAACAGTTCAAGCCCATGAGCTTGATTTTAATTTCACAGAATCATCACTTTTTTTACCCTTTTAAATAGGATTACATAGCTAAAGTGGCCAGGTATCTTTTCCGTATCAAATTATTTCCTTATGCATATTTGAACAAGATAGCAAAATTAATTTGTAGAGTGAAAGATTCTTGTTCAAGTAAGTAATGAATATTGGATATACAAAGAAAAGCAATGGCAACAGGCAAAGAAAATTTCTACAAGAAAATAAATCAAAAATATGAATGAAAACATAATTATACTTGTGCTTTACTATCGAAACAAAGCTTTCTGTGTTATATACTGTGCATTAAAATTTAACAGCTTACCAAAGTTCATAACTGTATTTGTGGTGCATCACTTCTGTTCAGCTGCCATCAGCTAATTTGATGTTGAGATGAGTGTAAAATGATGAACATTCTAAGTCCCGTAGCATAACATATATTGTGCATGACCTAATCCTGAACTTTTCAGTAAGGTACCTGTAAGGAAAACGAACTGCAAGTCTTTTTTGGGCTAAAAGGCAAACTTAGGAACATTTGTACAGTATATATTCTCAGTTAACTGAAACTTTGTGTTTCTTTTTTATAAATACTAAGAAAATCTGTTTAACTTTATCTTCATTAGTTTCTTCTTCTCATTTCTGTTCTATAGATCACTCTTTCTCCTCTTCTGTAAGTTTGTGGAATTATACATAAAACAGAAAAAATAAGCTTTTTATTTTAATGTAATAAGATATAGCACATAAATGTAATAAGAAAAAAGGAAGTGAGTATGTGGAAAAAGAGGATTAGAAACCTTCTTCACTAGTCTTTTTTATAGTATCCTCACCCAAAAATGCCATTTGCACATCTAAGGAGCCCATTCAGGCATATGAATGAAAGACCAGAGTCACAGAGCAATTCTAAATGGATCTGTTGTTTGGGAATATATATATATATCTGCCTCGCCCTTTCTCCTCTTTCTTCCCAACTTTTTTTTTTTTTTTTTTTTTTTTTTTTTTTAAAAAAAAAAAAAAAAAAAAAAAAAAAAAAAAAAAAAAAAAAAAAAAAAAAAAAAAAAAAAAAAAAA
>JAOWBP010077002.1:0-19806 GCA_028571105.1 Tragopan temminckii
GGCCGTGCCGGGAGTCTCCCCGCGGCTGGGGGCGGCGGGGCCCGGGGCGGGGGCGGCCGCGGGAACTTGGAGCTGCGGGAAGCCCCAGAGGAAGCGCCCGCAGAGGCGCACCGGAGGGAGAAGGCGCTGCCGGCTGCGGGCAGGTGCTGCGGGCGCCTCCGGGTAACGGCGGGGACGGAGCGGCCGTGATTTAGGGCGCGTCGTACCCGCGTGCATGTTGTTGTGCCCGAGTGTAAATCTTCGAAGCGCGAGTTAGAAATATTAACGCTTACACGCACGGGGGCAGAGCGGGCGTTAGGCTGTACAATAAATTCATTCCGAGCCGCTTTCCACACGCACGTGCGTGGCGCATTCAAGGTGCGCTCAAACAAAGCGGGACGCGGCGGCTCCGTGTGACAGCGGCACTGCCCGCGTCGGTGGCTGGGAACGACTGACAACAACGGTTAGCGTATTTACATAACACCGTGCTGTTTATACACGGGGCTTTGAACCCAGGAGGCGTTCGTGCCCTACATCGCATCATTTCCCGAACCGGGGGGATTCCTGGAAGTAGGAAGCAACGCTTTGTTTATCTCTTCTGCCCCCATCGAAGCGCGATCTGAGCGCACATCCACATCTGAGATGTGTAATGCTGCCCTGCAGAGCGCTGCCCGCAGACACGCAGTGTGTCTCCTCCGACCGCTGCTGCCAAAGCAAAACCCAGCGGCTATTAAGGACTTTTTCTTTCTCTCCACAGTTCTTTTCTTCCATCTCCCTCTCCTCTCTGGGAGCTCCGTCCGCATTGGGATAGGCAGCAACTCCAGCCTCTGTAAGTAGTTTCTCCTTATGTCTTAATGCGCTAACGCATGCCTTACACCTGCGTACAGCTGTAGGAATAGTGTAGCTGAAGTCCTCTGGCAGATAAACATCAATCTGCGCGCAAGCAAATCTCTTCCTGCCCAAGAAAACAGCGGAGTTAACAGAAACTGGGATCTTCACACGGACAAAACACAGAGATGGGTGAAAGAACTGCCTGAAACAGAGCCACGCAACGTGGCCTCAGGCACAGCTACTTCAATAATTTTTTTTAACGCTCAGCATTTTCTCCCACAACAAATTAACACAGAGCTGCTGCAACTGTCTACAAATTGAGCACATCAGTCAAAACTGATATCGTTTTGGCACTTGCTAATGTAATGTGGCTAAAAAATCACTTCCAATCACTGAAACAAAATGCAGAAATTTGCCTTCCTCCCACTCTTCTCTTTATGACCGACTTTGGTATTTATTCTGTGGAAGTTTTCTGAAATAGAACATAGTAAGAAGCCAGCTCTGCCCGTGGCACCGCCTGTCCTTCAGCAGAAAGCTGTGTGTGTGAAAGGAACCACACAAACATGTCCAGGCCCTCTGATGAAAGAATGAAAAATGAAAAAATACTGATGGTTGTAAGTATTAATTGTTATTAACCAGCGGTCAGAACCGCAGCCACCGTTTGCAGTAAGTCAGTGAAGGACGCCGTGCTGCAGGGCCGCAGGCAGCAGAGCAGGGACAAGCTGGGCTCCTGCACATGCTGCTCCCCCTCCTCCTCCCCAGGAGGTCCCAGAGTTCCTTACAGGGGAAAGAAACGTACTTTAAGGGCAGGTAAAAGAAAGCAAACCACCTGGTTTTCAGTCAGATCTTCAGCGATTCAGCACATACATATCAGTTATTTGAAGAACATGGCTCCTTTATGGCTAGAAAGTGAGTATATAATTACATATTTAAATATTTGTGGGTCTTTCTGATAACCATATTGGATGATAATGTCTCAGCTGTTACATCTCAGAGGAACTGAGAATGCCCAGAGGTTTGTAAAATGTTCGTTTGGGTGCCTGAATTGAGACAAACAGAAGTACAAAGTACTTCTTACACAGCAGAGTGTTTAACATTCAACCTTAAGACTCCTGTGTTCAAACCTGTGCTCCTCCTGAGCAGCATTATCTCACCAAGCCAAGAAGGAACAAACGGGTTCATGCTGTAGCTTTCTGTACACAAGCACCCACAGCCAGGCTCAGGGATGTGCCTTAAGAATACAGCTTTGTGGTGAGCCATGGTCCCAGGGAGACAGTGTATCCCACTGCACGATGCCTTGAGAATGTTGGGAACGAAAGCACCAACCTCTGCCCTCCCTCCCAGCCTGTGTGTTCTCCAGCAGCACTGCCAGGAGCCTGTGATGCAGGCTAACACATGCTGCAGCAGGCCCTCTTCCCCAAACACCCAACAAAGCTCAATCCCTACAATGATCTACTCTTAATTTCCTTTCAGTGATTTTTCCTCAAAGTACAGATGTCTTCTGAAGGCAGCACAGAGGTCCCTTATCCCCTCACTTAAACGTGCAGCCCATATCTCCTCACAGTTTTCCACTTCAGGCTTTAATGACTTCAAATGTGGAGAAGTAAAACGTGTTCAAATGCCTCCAAAACTACACGTTGGAATTCTTCATTCTTCTCCCCTAGTAAGACACATCCTGCTCAGTATCTGTCTTCCATCAATTTATTTTATGATGGCTTGGTATCGTCTCAGTTACTCACATCGAGAATGGTTTTAATTTATTAGATCAGATTCCACGCTAGGAAAGTATCTGTTTCTCACCAAGCTGACAGTTCCCCAGCCATGTTTATGAGAATGTAGGCTGACAACGCCAAATCATCCATTCCCCTGTAACTGTTGAACAAATACCCTGGTTTCAGCAGCTTCTTCCCATTCTACCTCCCATGCCTGGTTTAATTTTTTCGTGGAGAGAACAACAGACTGGAATTCAGTCCTGTGCAACTACTGTGCAGAAGTACACAGATTAGAGTTCAACCTTGCTCCCTACTGAATAAATGGTAGTAAAGCTTTAGTTTTTGAAAGAGACCCAATGAAATCACTAGAAGGAGTAAGGCTGAGAAGCATCCCAGACAAGAGCAGGGGGAGATGTTCTGGAGGTGCTGAGCACTATTAGCTCAGGCAGTCCATCATTTTGTTACTGTGTAATGACTGGACTTGAGCTAGATGCTCAATGCAGTAGATGCCCAGACACCTCTTGTATGACACTGAGAGGCAGAGAGGTTATGAGTTTTTGTGGTCTTCTTGAAAGTAACTGTCTTCTTTGGAACTTTGGCTTCAAACTGAGAGCTGGCAGAAGCAAACAATTCCATTTATGCAAATAGTCGATTTAGCTCCAGAACTTATTACATATTTTGCTACAACTTCCTGCACCCCCTGACTTTTTGTTTTAATTGATGATATTATGACATTAAGAAACCTACAGTCTCCAAGAGCCTGTGTGAAAATACTTCACTGGAAGACATTCCAGCTAAAGCCACTTGATCACCATCTATTCTTCATGCAAATCTTGCTTGTAACACACATTCTTTCCTGGGCCTCTGTAAGTTTCTTATCCTTAATACCTGTTGTTCAGTTGCGAGTATGTTAATCCCTTTACCCCTGTCATTACAATGAGGATCTCTCTTTCAAGATTGTTCTACTGCATTAAAAGGGTTATATAAATAAATAGTTCAATACATGCAATTTCATCAATTTTTGCTTTTGAATCTCTCCTCTTGCCAATTAATCTTTTGTAGTTTCAGGCTTTAACGTGAAAAACATGGTTTTTCATAGAAACAGCTCTCCAAGCAAATGATCTATAAAGGTTTTCAGCATGCTCACTTTATGCTGATTTACCTGCAAACTTGTGATAGGATTACTTCTATCAGTGCAATGGACACGTAAAAGACCCAACTAAAACTAAAGCTTTATCATGCCATGTCCTGAACAGAGCAATTGGCTTTGTCTGTACAGATTGCAGGTGCCTAGATAAGACAAAAGGTTGGAAGAGAAAAACAGTGACAGAGACCTTAATTGCTTTGGATTACATAGCAATCCAAGGAGAAGGGCAGGCTCTCCAAGCTCCCCAACTGGTATCTGCCCATTACTTGGCATACACACATTGCAAAGACAGAAACAAAGAGCAGCTATTTGGGATGACTGACTTTTAAGTATAATTTGAAAGGTATGTTGAACTACACCGATAATCAAACTCCTCATACTAAATAAGCTTGTAAAGTCAGACGTTCTTTTAGAAGGAATACAGGTCATTCAATAGCAGATTGACAAAACAATTACGACGTATTCATAAGCATTGTGTGCTGGGGTACATGCTGTACAGTACCGCACCTCAGCCCCAATTGGAAACCATCACAACATATAGGGAGAGCACAAAACAGATACACTGAGAACAAAAATTGGGTTTTTTTTCCATATTGCACTGCCCTTATGGTACATGTGATGATTTTTGATTTTTTTTTCAGTTTTGCCAGACAGTTTGAAAGAAAGCACGCAATTAAAAAGTGCATACAAAGATGATTTCTAAAAGGATTGTACCTTAACCTAAATTTGATATGATCATTTTCACAATCTTAAATTACAAATGTTAACTTCATAAATTCATTCAAATGTGTACTGATTTGGAATACAGCCCCTGGAAACTGCCATCACACCTGGGTTGGAACAGGTCGGCTTAGAGAACTGGGATGTGTTTCTCTGGAGGAGACTTTGTTAGCTCCCTGTCATCCGTAGGAAAAACTGTTTTCAAATCTATCTCAAGGCAAAATGTACTTTAAAGACAAAATGCCATGTTCTAGCTTCTACCAAGACAGTTTCATTTGTGAGAAAAGGCATTACTTTCCAAGATGATGTTTCTGCCTGTACTCTGCAAAAGAAACTTGATTACCTAGAATTTGAACATTACTATTTGTTCAGTCAGTGCTAAGTGTGAATTTTTGCCTTCCTCTGTCCACAACTGCTCCATGAGGCCTGGACTTCCATTTATTCCTAAAAAAAAAAAAAAAAGTATTTGCATATTTTTTGTCCACAAGTTTGGGTGGACATTTTGCAGCTTCCCTTGGGAATAGTTGGAATATTTGCATCACCTGGGTTCACAAAAGACATAATTTACTCTTGCTATACCTAGGACATGTAGCTTTTGGGAATGGGCTTGCACACACATACACACTGCTTTACTGTTATTGTCCTCCACTGCTTTTTAGCTCAAGGAATTGCATCTGCCATAAAGTTTCTTATAGTTTGCAATGCTGGTAGTTCTCCCTGAAGATAATAAAATGTTGCGGTGGTTTCCTTGCATTTTCATGAGGCGTGCAGCCCAAAGTGGCCTACAAAATTCAAGCACTGCTTTCTGGATGAGACCAGAGAGTTGTTTGTAAGTCACTTTGAAGTACCAGTAAAGTGGTTAAAAGTCAAACAGGCATTTAACGCCATGTGAACTGAACTGCAGAAAAATTTCTTACATCAAAAAGGGATGAAATTGTAGGCATTGGCGTAGGAGAATTTTGTCCAGCTAACACAGAGACTGAACAAGAAAGATACAAAAGAGTATAGACTGGAGCAAGTTCTAAGAGGATTACAATCATTAGGGCAACCTCAAACTAGCTGATGAACTAAATGGACTTTATGGAAAATATGACTGTGTTCATGAGATGCATTCTGGGACCAACTGCTTTAACAAATTTGTTAGTATTTTTTCTTTGGCATCATTTTCTTGCAGATGAATGCCTTCTTAATATTTGCAATGACAACATAAACAGTCTAAAGTTAACAAAGTTGTTCCATTTCTAGTGTTTGGTACAAAATAATGATTGCATAGCTGCTGCCGCTTTACTATTTTAACTCTTTGAGAAACACAGACAGGAATCTCCACAGCCTTCACTGCAGGGAACTGTATTCTATGTCACCCAAAGATTGCTTGAGATGGCCACCCCCAGTACAGCAGCCGTTTGGGAAATGTACTGCAAGGTTTTCCAAAAGCACAGAACACTACGATCTGATTGCTGGCCTCTAGATTGCGGAGCTGCCAGGTACAAGCATACAATCAAAGATTTACTGTAACAGTATGTTGTCAGTGCTGGAAATATTTATAAATGCACTTGGGGTACTGACATTTTCCACTGGAGCAGCTGTGTGGAGAATTGGAAATCATGACCAATTACGCCTAGCTGCAGGATTTTGCAGCTATGAAGGCTAACAAAAAAAGCTCTGAATTAAAAACACTGGAGAGCTAACAAAAACCTGATTTAGAGGAACTGACGGTTCCTCGGGTACCAGTTTGCAACGCTGGCCCCGTGCGTGTTTGCTCTCAGGAGCTGTTCAGGTTGGGTTTGAAGGTTTACTTGCCTATATTTGGAATGTTTTAGATGGCTCATTCAAAGTAACCTGAATAAAGCTGTAGTACTTAGGGTGATTTAAAGGTGAGGAGTTTTTCTGCCCAGAGGGTCTTCCTTGCCAAACTTCCAATACTTTTTATTCTGTCATTAGTGAAGTTTTCTTTCTGCTCTACTTCTGTTCCTCATTATCTGAAGGCCCAACAAAACCGGACAACGAAATGATGTCAGCACTTTCACTTACACACACAGATGCACTTGTCAGAAAACAGCTCCCTTTTATCCACCATTAAAAAAGTCCAAGTTCAATTGCACCACTGTTAAAATATCAAAAAGAAGAAAAAACCACCAAGAAACATGAAAACCTTCTTTGAAAAATATACTTTCTTTCCTCTCTTGTCCTGGACAACTGTCAAACTGGTAGGTAGTTGAGAAAAAGTTATATTTACAGCTAGGAAGCCATAATTCAGACTTATGCAAGATAGCAAAACTTTTTTTTTTTTTTTTTCCTCATCTGTGTGTATTAAGCTGGGGCAAAGATGGATTGTTTTGTTTTGGACGTTAGGGCACATAAGTAAATGCAGGAGGCTCTGGAACACAATGCCCTCATAATTTCTTTGTTGTATTTCACCCAGAGCTCAGCTATCTTCAGCACTACTTAAATGATCTGCAGCAACAACGTAGGAGGTATTCGGTTTGGTCTCAGACCCTTCTCACATCTAACAGTGAAGAGAGCATTTCCATCCCCCCACAGGACTTGAAAAAGCAGGCGCACTGACTTTCAGTAGCCACAAAGCTGTGTTACTCAGGAAGGAGCTGTTACACAAAGTCACCACTCGTTTCTCCCCCTTGCAGATGAGCAGAGCATTCTGCCATGTAAGAAGGAAGAACTGCAGTGTGGCACCGGGCTCTGCCTCTCCAACTGGCTGCGCTGCCACTACAGGAAGGACTGCGGCCGGGACTACATGTCCATCCAGCTGACGTGCTCCAGTGAGTCACCCTGCCCTCCAAAGCGGGGCACGCTCCTGCGAATGTGAATCCGTTTTTTCACTGAATCTGTTTGTAGCAGTACACTGCTGTACGCAGGAGATTTGGTTTAGTTTTGCTGTTGCAAGGATATGGATATTTATAGGTTTATTTACTTACGTCTAAATCATTTATGCTACACGCTGATTGCAAGTGGAATAGTAAACAAATATCAGCGGTAGTGGGAATGGAATATTTGGTCCAGATCAAAATGCATTAAGCTAATGTATTGTGAAGGATGCTGCTCTGAAATGCCAGTTGGGAAAATAAAATTAAAAAGCCTAAAAAAGGGCGGGCGTCATTGCCAGAACCAATTAGGCACTGGCAGCTCTGCAGAGCAGGTTGGCTGGGCACCCTGTGCTCCAAAATGGCAGTGTGAATAAATCCACAGCAGCCGATCAGAGCTACACCCGGGGAGCGGAGGGGAGGGAAGCGGTAGTCAGGTCAGCAATGCCCAGTGCAGTTACCAGCCATAGGGTGACTGCTGCAAGTGCTGCACAGAGGTTCAGCCGTTTGTTTTGGAGCACAGATTTGTCACAAAAGTTGGAGGATTTCTGATGGACAGTAATCTCAGCAGTAGCCATTTACAAGCAAACTTCTAAGCCTTTTCTATTCCTACTTTTTCTTGTTATGTCCACTTGGTAATTTCAAGCTACAGCTTTAACTGATATATTCTTTTTAACATATGCATTTTGTATCTAGCAACATCTAGGAGCACAAATACTTTTAGATCACTGTTTTACATCTTATAAGTGGGACTGATCACATACTGCTATCACTAATTACCTGCCAGAAATATGTGTTAAATTTGGTTTTTAAGTTAACACCGTACACAGAAAACATAGCCACAACTCTGCAGAAATGCCAGAAGTTAAAACAGAGAAAGCAGACAGACAGCTCTGGGCACAGGAGAGCGAACGGAAACCTGAGTTCCAGGGGTGAGCCTGGCACATGGCATCCTCCAGTGGTATTCAGAGTGGGGGGTCACAGAGCTGAAGTGAAGGCAAAGTGCAGGCAGGAGGTCCTCAGCTCCAACTGCTCAGCCTGTGCATCTGTGCTTGCCACACGAGCTGGCTTTGCAGCGGAGATCAAACATTAATACAACACAGGCACTCTGTAGAATTGATCACAGTCATTAAACAGAGCAGGCTCCAGGTCCATGGAGCATGGAGAGATTATGAGCTTATGACTGAGCACACAGAAGGACTGCAGTTAGCGTGTGCAGGAAGACACAAGGCCTGAACGTAGGCAAGACCTCAGCTTCTCGTGCTGTAGTTGTTAACACTATCAGCAGAGATTAGAGCTAATCATGGGAATTTCTGCAGCAGTGTGTTGGGGAACAGTGATGCAAGATCTGTGGGAGCACAATAGTTCTGAGGGTCTTGTATCTTGCCTGGATCACGTGAAGACCTTTCAGCAACTTCTATCTGACAGAAGTATGCATTATTTTCTGCCCTTCCATAGAAGTATGCGTGGAGTAAGAAATAAGTGGCAGCCAGCACTTTCTAATACATGCAAAAACATATTTTTCTAAATGCAAAGCTGTCAGTTCAGCACTAATAAGCTATGACAGGGAGAGCTGGCAAAACAGAGTCAAACAGTCACAGGCTTGCTCTGAACACAGTACAGATTTAAGACCTCAAAACCACAAAACCAACAGATGATTTGCAATGGTTACAGAAGCACTCAAAAATCACAAACTGCCTAGAGGAGAAATTCATTATTTTTCAATGTAAAGGCTGATTTTCAGTTCACAGCTGAACTTGAGAGCAGTGTCATCCAGCAAGGCACTAACATCTGTCACTTCATCTGTACCTTACAGACAAAGGAATGTTTCAGACAAGGCAGGTGCCAAAGCACCTATGTTGTGTGCTGATCCTGCTGAACGATAGCAGGGCCTGTTAGAAGATCAGCACCAACAGGAAACCTGTACGGAAATATACACGGTTAGATCTGGGGCGGCTGCTTCAGCCCCCAGCTGCCCAACAGAGCACTGCTGCCTGGTGCTGAAGGGCAGGGCAAGGGGAGCAGGGCGAGGGGAGGGTTGATGGACTGCCCCACACTGTGAGCACTGGCAAAGGGAATGTACATTTATTCCAGGAGATCTGGGGGCTTATTAGAGTCTAAAGAGAGCGTGAGATCTGTTTTTTAAACATTGGCAGTGCATCAATCACTGATGCAAGCTAATGACAAAGAAAAGGAAAATGATTCCTGTTCATTGTGCCATTAACACCTAACTTAATATCCGGAATTCACTTACATAGGCATTCGGTTGGAATAAAATAGCATTTATAAAATCAGATACAGCAGTGTCTGTAACGGGGACTTCCTGTGTCAGCGACATCACATGAATAAGAGAAAAGCTATGCAGGTAAACAGAACCTCAGAAATGGGAGCTCCAGTGGTTTTTCCCACTTTAAAGTAGATTTCTACTCTCCATAATTCCTCACCTCACAGAGACAAAGTAGTTCTTTTCATAGCATACTCTGGCAGCTTAATTTTAGTATTTGAGAGTCCAAACACTAACACAGAAGTATTTTATTTAATGTGCAGTTACCCTGAAATTCAGCCTAGTGGGAAAGAGCATGAATTATTTCAAGTGCATTTGAAGTACAAATATTTTTGACTATCCTTCCTGTATCAGCGAGCCAGAAACTGGATTCTTGCATCTTTATTCTCTTTCTCCCCCTTTCTCTTTCTTATGCTTCCTTCTATGAAACTGATTGACAGTGATTTTTTGCCATTAAATCCCCTTGAATCAGAGGTAGAACCACAGCTGTCATAACGAAAGCATTGTACTGCAGGAACTAAAGTGAAGCAGCCCTGAGAAGCAATGCATAGATTTGTTCCAGTTGAGAAAACAAGCTAATATTTCCCTTGCCGTAAGAGGAAATCAAATGTATAATCTTTGCTCAAAGGCTAACCGTATATTTCTTCAGAAAATACACTCACCAAAATAGTGCTGACCTGTGGCACTTAAGATGTACTTGCCTCACCTACCCTTCTGCTTCCAGTCCTCAGCCAGCTACTTAGAATACAAGCTCACACACATACCAAGCTTTTAGCTGTCTTTTTGTGTCTCATATTACCTATATGTATTTTTAAGGCTGAATTATCTACCTAGACGATTTCATGAACTCATGAGAAAGCAGTATTAAAGGCTGAAATTCTGCTTCAGATTTAAACAAACATTTTCACTGGAACCAAGGGATCTGCCCCACTGAAGCTAAAGACAGTCATAACCTGTGCTGTAATTGATACTTCTTTATTACTTTGCAAAACTTACAGTAACTTTCCCCTACAACAGCTTTACTTAAGGTTAATATTAACAAGAGCCAGATTTAAGTTTGTTTTAAAAGCTTCATCTACCCAGATAATTCCACAGATTGTCTTTCCATTAAGCAACAGAGTTAATCTAAATTGCTTTAATTGAAGCTTTATAAAATATTACGTAGGTAATCCTGCCTATAGAAAGCCCTGCTTGGAGTCAGCTAAGGCAGTTAACAATTTACTCCTGAGATTACTGGAGAAAGTATGTTTTAATGCTAGCCAGTCTTTGAGTTTGGACAGCTCATGTTGAAAAAGCAGATTTCAGGAGAGGCATGGTACTCTTCAAACAACTCTTACATGCAGCTCTTCAAATAGCAGTGACAGCAGTCACTGAAAATATTAAATTATAACCTAATGAAATTATCCTTTTGTTTTTATTCATTCCAAGTTAATTCCATTAGATGTCCTTGTAAACTCATTCCATCTGAAGAAATGTGTTGTTTCACTATCTCCTTACAAATCTGTATCCAGGTAGAGATAGTAATACTGAATTATTTGATAGGATATAAAGACTTGCTGGTTCAGTTTCACAGTGAAAAATTATCAGTAATATTGTTATATTTTGAAATATATTGAAATATTTTCCTGGTGGCATTGTTACTGGAAGAGAAGCTGAGGTTTAACAGGAGAGTTTCTGTCAAGGTCATATGCCAGGGGCTGCTCTGTGAACCCGCAAACAGGCGAGGAACTGATCTAGTTACAGAGGTGTCTCAGTGCGCCTTTTCCTTTGAAAAGACTGTATGAATTTCAAAATAGACTGCTTTAAATCCTGTAGGTAAATTCTATTATAATTCGTCCATAATATAAGCTTTCAAAAAGACAAGACAGGAAAAAGAGCCCATCAGCTAGACAAACACCATTCCCATGGCACAAATGCATAAAACAGTGACACAGTTTTCGAACGCACGTTTCAGCAGTCTCTAAATCGAAAAGTTTAGTATGAACAAAATCAAGGTATTTAAAGTGCATGAAGTATGCACACAAACATTATCCTGAATGGAGACCCAACTCCTTTGTCCACATGCTCTTTCTCAGGAAATAGCAGGACCCAGCTTTTTGGCACAGCAGCTTTACAAAACATTAGTTAAGTGTGAAATACAACATGCAGTGGAAGTGAAAATAAGATGAAGAATAGAGAGCAAGTAGAAAAAGTCTGGCAGGGCCAGGGGACATAAAACCTCCTAAAAATCTTCCACTGAGATATGCCTTAAGTCACAACACATAATTTGGTTAGTTTCATATGAGTGCCTAACAGAAGGCGTTTGCTCAGATCATTATATTGCAATATTTTTTATACCTGCCAGGCTTTCTTTCAGAGAGCACAGTGGCAAATACATGCACATTGTATACAAATACATAAGCAGGGCAGAAATAAAAATACGGAATGGTAAACAAGATATTCTTTTTGTCTGTCTTACTCAGCACTGTTAGACTATCATAAACAACAGTAATTCCCAGCACTGATAAACACTGTTTATTAAGGAACTAAATGCTGCTGACATCCTTTCTGCAAGGAGAGAAGCAGAAGTTGTGCTGCAGTTTGCTGCTGGGAGGGCCAAAGAAATGTATGTGCTGATGGTGTGAGAATGGAAGACTGAGGAGTTCAGGGTCTAACTTAGGTCATGTTCTGTCTTAAGATGCTGGGAAGTTCTTCACCAGCTTTGAAACACTGCACCTGTCATGGAAGTTGTGTGTGCTTTGCTGGGTTCTTTGCTGGGAGCTCAGCATGCTTGTATAACAAACCTCAGAGCAACTGCAGGGATTACTTTTGTTTTCTGTGGATCCAGTTGTCTGCCCCCAGGACTGCTGGATTAATTTGAACTTGAATTTGTAAAAATATATGAATTTATGTGTACAAAAAGCAGTGGTGGAAGCTCAGGGAATGTGCTGTGCCAGGTGACAACAGGAGCAGGTTGGGCTGGCGCAGCAGCCACGTGCCTCTGCTCTAGCAGAACAGCCGTGCTGGGGATTCTCCCAGGAGAGAAGCATGTCAGAACTGACACAATGTTTGCAGCAATAAGCTGTGTTGGCAAAATTCTTGTAGATGTCACCAAAATGTAAATGAATTCCACTGACTCAGGGAAGCAGTCTCCAGCAGACAGAGACACAGAACGTATTTGCATTTAGCAGGGGATTACAAATATCATTGTTCTCTCAGACTGAGACTCTTGGCTCGGTGTCAGCAGTGCAGAGATGCGTTTCTTTTCCTTGAAGCTTTAAAACCAAAAGAATGAAATGTGTATCCCTGTGCTTGTCAGCTAGCTGCTTTTCACACGTTGCTTCAGGAATCCCAATTCTGAAGACTGGGAATATGGGGGAGTGCAGGCACAGTCTGGATATGCTGACACTGTGCAGTTTCAGTTTATTGTTTGGTGCTTGAAAAATTGCCTTCTTTGTCTCATGAGAGATACTGGCATCGCCATGGCTTGCAGGTTGACAGTATTGAACCTCTTGACAGTAATACCATGCCCTCCCTTTGAAAAGGAAACAGGCATTTAGATTTGGAGGCCTAACTGTGGTTCCCTATGAGCCATGCGACAAAGGGAAACACAGTGCCTTACCACACATTACTTACAGCAGCAGCACACCTGCAGCATCAGTGATACCAGGATCATTCTGCTGGGAATCTGCTCCCTTTGGTGGTTATTTCACCCAAGCCAGAAGGGAAGGGGTCAGTTAGGAAGCCTCCCTCTGTCTTCTCCACCGTTACGAAGGACGGGTGAAGCAGCATTCACCAAGGAAAACTAAAGCATGCCTAAAAGTCAGCATCTCTCCTACCACTCTATAGAGACATGAAAACCTTGTTTCGGTCTGCTAAACTGCAGTGAATAAAGCCTAATTTTATCAGTAGGATTGCCAGCAAGACTGAGAAGAGCTCTTTATTAAAGGATGATAAGTGAAAGTTAAGATTAAGGCTGACATTAGGCAAACCGATTTCATATTAATCTTGATTTGGGATCACAACACAGTGACTATTTGTGAAAATACATGCACATACCCATTTGTAGGAGGCAGACATGGGTTTGATGGCTTTTCATATTAAATTATCTCAAGTAAGAACACAAAGAACAGCGATTACAGAGTAAGGAAGAATCTTAGAACTTCCAGTGGAGAAAAAAAAAAGTCACTGAAATAATAAAACCATTACTAAAAAGTACATTTTAAATCCAATTCAATAAACTTGCAAATAATGATTATAGTTATGGTCCTAACTTACAGATGCTTGTATAGAAGAACAATTAATCTGATATCATATCATGATCATTATGCATACATATGCATGTATACCAAAGCCGCGCATGTAAAACTAGCAGGAAAGCATGAATGCAGTTCTGAAAAACAAAACAGAAAACAACAGTATTCCCCCAGCACATCCTATTAGCGTCCTGCTCATTTTGAATCCTAGCCCAGTTAAGTGCCTGCTTCTTGGTAATTTCGTGTTTGTAAATAATTGAAAGATGAGCAGATAACTGAGCCAGTGCACAAGATAATTTGACTTGATTGCTCATTTAATGACTCAGGAGCTGGTGATAATGAAAGCTTGTTCAGATAGAGAAGAAGTGATGCAAAAGACATTAGAGGGTGCCACGCTTTATCACTGATACCTACCCCATAGGCACTGAGATAGTACAAAAAGACAACTGGGGCTAAATTCTTCACAGGAAGCACAACCGTAATTCATACAGTCAATAATCATAATGACAAATACTATCAATTAATATGCTTCACATTATTCATTACTTCTGTTTCTCTGTCATTTTATAAGGCTGATACATATGTTTCTCTCTGCAGAGTTTTTGAGTAGTCAAACTGATAAACCGAACAGAAGGAATAACCACACAAAGTACTTGTATAGCTCCAATTTCTCTTCTTTGTAGACAGGGTTTAACTCCAAGTAACACCAGAGGGGAACTGCAGCAGTAACTTTCAGAACAAAAACCTCACTGAACAATCCTAGCATTTCTTGAATCAACAAGGTTGCCCACACCTTCACAAGCAGTCAGTGCTTGCAAGCTCAGGTATATTGTTAGCAACAAGGCCATCTGTTTTTATCAACAGTCTTCTTCGCCTGTCCCTTAAATCTGGTATTTCAGCTAACTGCAGCAGCTGCTATTTAGAAAAACCTGTGATCTCATCTCCAGAAGGGATGGTATTAATGAGTGAGACAGTAAATATCAATACAGCAATTATTTTAATAATGCAAACAGTATGATATCTCTTGTATCCTACGCTGTCAGCACAAGGGAGATCAGAGATAGGGTCTGAAGTGAAAATTCCTGCACTGTGTGATACTCAGTATGGCCTTTAGAACAGACATGGCAGCATGCTCAGGCCACTTTCCCCTAGTATTCAATTGCATGGTCACTGTGAAGATGCTGTCCAGTACAACACAGACATATCCCACCGTGTTTCGCTAGGATTTGATGTTTCTCTAGTAACCCCGGCACACTGTTTTTTCTCTTTTATTACTATCAGTGCTACGTGATTTTCACAAAGAAGCTTTTTTCAGAATAGTGTTCACTTTTCTACAGCTCACACACTATTTCCACTGTGTCATATAAAATAGGAGGTATTTTCATGCTGTCAGCTCATTCACAAAAGGACTCATTGCCTGTTAATGCAAAGAATATAAGATTTCAATGTCTTTTAACATCTGATTGTCTTTTACATCTCATTGTTCACGCGTATCACACTGAATTCATTCATACATTCACACCAGAATCAATGTAGCAGCACATCCAGCTACCCCATGCAAATCCTACCCATGTAAGGCCAGGTACACACAATTAAAATACCTAAGTTTAATGACCTCTTTGAAAATGTTATAAATTGTTCTGATGCAAGCTTTTTGCATTACCCTCGTACTAAATCACATTCTGAGCTCCCCTGTATTACAGGACTATAATACAATATGTACCTTTTTGTTGGAAAAAAAAGCATCTCACTCCACTGTGTGAAGCTTCTTGGCCTCCTTATGAGTCTAACTGTGACAGTTAATCTGTAGATAAAAATAATTCAGGCAGATAAGAGGAAACTAAAGAAGAGGACTGGATTTATGATATGATTCTGTTTTAATTTGCTTTGGGCAACTGTGAAAGTCTTTGCTGTTAACAAATACATTGATGAAAATCCCTTTCCAGTCATGTGTGATCAGGATAACCAGGAATAGAAATAACTTTGTCTTCTATTACAAAATTGTTCATATCTTTCTCCATATATTTGCTTGTGCACTTGAAAAGGAGTAGAAGAGGATCTTCCATCACCCTAGATACCCATTTTTCCCACTAAGAATCCTACAGCTCTTTCTCAAAAAAAGATTTTTTTTGTAGGTAAATGGGGACAATTTAACAGAGGGCTTTCCTCCATTAATATTAAAGAAAGTAAAAGCTATAGAATGGCTTGTCTGAAGGTGAGCTGGGAGTCAGCAGCTGGGCTCAGAAGACAATCTGGGGTCAGTCTGTGCTGCCACAACACACTAAGAGCCAAAAAAAGATCATTTTGCCTCACCTGAAAAAGCAAATTGTGCCCAGAGATGAAATCACAGTTATTTGATGAACTGTCGGAAGAACAGTTCCTGACCTTTAACACCAGACTGAGCGTACAAAGCGCATCCCTTTGATGTGAACTCTGCAGCTGTGAGGTGGGAGCTGCTTGGTATTTCTCCATGCTGTTTCAAGCAGTATCCGTAAAACAGCATTTATTGAGGTAGTCCACCTACATTTATTTTGAACCACCCCTGCAGGACACGCTCATTGTCTGGGACTGAGACATTTTCTTTGTTCAAAATGCGACAGAAATGAGCTGGGCTTACAAACAGCCTGTGTTCCAGTGAAGACTTTGTCAGGTGCTCTCGGTGGGCATTACCAAGGATCTAACCTGCAGCACTGCTTATTACAAACATCCACAGAACCCCTGAACAACAAAATTTAATCAACTTGCCTGTAACATATAATTATTTAAACAGAGACTCAGCTAAGAAAGCGTGCTCTCAGAAAAAAGGCAGAGTTCACGTTCTAGCCTTACTTTGTGTCTTTCCATTATTTTCTCACCCAATCTCATTCAGCGGCACGCAGAGCAGTGCTCACTGTAATTTCTGCTTCCTGTACAGATAACTTTTTAAAAACCTCTTTGAAAATAAAAAATAGGTTAGTTTTAAGAACAGGGAGAAATTGCCGCAGTCTACCTTTCTTATTGCATTGAAAGCAATCGGCGCAGCATACACAGACGTTTCTGAGGGCATCTGTAAATGTCAGCCCTTAGGATAAGTCTTGTTATAAGTTAGGGGAAAACCCAGGACTTGTGACTTCTCAGCAGACAGGAAGGTGCAGTACGTGCTCTAGCAGCTGTCAGCACTTACCCTATGCTGAAGCTAGCTCCATTTCATGTTTAAAATATGCACCCAAGCATACTGCAGTTTATATAGAAAGGTGAATAAATATATAAATACACTTCCCTAAGGGCCAAACTTTTTCACGTCCTTTCTCCACCAGCTCAAAGAGAAATCTCATATTTATTTAAGCACCATGTGGAACCTATAAAAGAAGCTGTATACAGAAGGCAGCAGTGTCACGCGACTCCAAGAAATACGCTCCTGCCTTTCACCTGGGGAGAAGTTGCCTTTTGCAGCCATTCAGTGGCACAGGTCTTCTCTCTTGTTTGTACTGATTCAATTCAAATATGGAAGAATGCAGAATATCTGACGTGGACCAAGCGGCCCCTAAACACTGCACAGAATGCACGTGGGAAGGGGTTGGCTATATAACAAGTCCTGTACTGATTTACCAGTCCTCTAACTAAACAAGCCTTCTACAGTAAGCAACTGGGTTTAAAGGGGATTATACCCCCTACATTTTACAATAGTAATGTCTGAGTAATTTAGTTTCTGTAGTTCTTCTACTGCCCTTGAATTTTCATGGCTCCTTTAGCAGTAAAGACAGCGAGTGAGCGCAGCCATCCCATGAATCAATATCTGTTTTGCCATTATCGACATTCCTGCAGCTGTCTCGGCAGAAGCCCTATTCAGACAAAATCTGAGTGAAATAGCTTCTTAATGGTATGAGAAAAAGCCTGTATTTATGCAGGCAGATGCTGCTGTAGCTTTTACAGATACAAATGATAATGTAAGTCATACTGTAGCCATTGTAAGTTCTGGGACATCAACACCATTATTCGTATGGAACTGCATAACAACACTACAAAGCCGTTTTAATTATTTCAGAAAATTTAAGTCATCTTAAGAGGAAGACATTAGATACAATAAGATACATTACATATGATAACACATCTTAAAACAAGCCAGTGTCTGTTAACTGATTTCTCCGTGTCCTACATAACCAGGCAGTTCAGTATTTCTGTTGTCATTATTTTATACGTAATGAATGTCAATCATTCCCCTATGTTTTTGTCTAGTATATCATTACTGTTGGAGACTGGAGGTGAGGACGGAATAAGAAATAGGATCATTTCTATGAATAAGAAGCAGTACGTAGCCAACAGTTGCATAAGTTATTGTCTGCCCTATGGTATCTCTTTAGGTCACAGTACAGTTCAGATACAACCTCCTAAAGAGAAGATGTGATCCCAGTTCAAGCAGATACACCGATGGGGTAGAACAAAGAATTATTTTCCAGCTACAATTCTTAAAAACCATCCGTGTCAAAATAAAAAGAGAAATTATTACATTGCTACTTTTTTCCCCAAAACTCAAATTAATACATTTATGTGCTGAAATACCAGAAATTTTCATAATACAAAATTTGTCCCATTCAAGTTACTGCCATCCTACCTAGGCTGGACTTCAGCTTATGAAAGTAACTTTACTGGAATGGATAAAATAGGATTCTCATCATACTCATTTCCAAACCCTAACATGCAGTTTCTGAAAAAACATAATAGCTTCAGGTCCTGCTTTTACAATTGTATTAGTTCAAAGTTATTCGTGTATGAGAAAATAGGGGAAGAAAAATATTGTCCATCACAAAGTGGGCTCCAAAGTGATTTGTTTCACTGCAATGGTATTTATCATGTTGATAAAATAGACCACGGATCTGAAAATTAGAAGATTTTTCCTGTTAATTTGAAGGAGCACCTATACACGCTGCTGTGACATCAACATAATACCCTAAAGCCACAGCATCTGAGAAGATTTATTTTCTGAGACCTTATGCAGCCCCATTCTCTTTTCTTCTGACATACCCAATTTGCAGGCTGCTGGTGATCCAATCTTATTCATTCTGGCTCTGTAATAAGGATGTCAATGCAAGAAGAGAAAAGTCATTATCTGATAGCCAGTACACATGATAAAAAGGCAGAGTTAGATATCTCAGAGGAAAGGCCACCCTTTCTGCTTTGGATGAGCTCCTCAAGGTCACTGGCAGCTTTTGTACCTGTAAATATGGTCCTAATTCACTTTAAGCTGAGTGCATCAGATAACTCTGAAATGTTTCTACCACACAGTCTGATGTTCTAAATAAGGTTTTGATGTTTTTCTCTCTTTTTTTTTTTCTTTTTTTTAACTATCAGTCAGTGCAAAGCTTTAATTCCTATTAGAACACATGTACATGATGAGAAAGATCAGAGACTATGTTAGCTGCAGAGAAACAATCTAAATTTATGGGTTCTGCCTGATTAATAGAATAAACATGGACTTGGGTTGCGCTCCCAAAGTAGCAATAACCAGGTGAGACAAGGTAACCCTTTGTATACACTGACACTTACTGCAAATTTTAAATAATAAGTATCACAGTTGCAGCAACTGACAGCAAGAATGTATTTATTCTTCGACTTTGAAAAATAACCATCACGTTCTAGAAGATAAGCTGCCATCAAGCTCTAATTAATGGACTCTCAAGCTGTAAAAGAATGAAATAGCATGAGCTACAATATACATGAGCTAAAAATTATAGCAGGAGTCTTTAACCAATGAGCATGTACGCCATATGATGCCACGTAAGGTAAAAGTTTGAGGCGATCCCTAAGAGGTTATTACTGAGTATCAGTTGTACCTTAAGAGGCAGTTTAGTTTTGCGTGTGCAGAGCAGAAAAACATACAGACTAGAGCATGTGAGTCGCCCCTGGGCTGCACACAGCAGCAGCAAGCAGCAGGAGAGAGAATTAAATATGCTCTTGGGCCTCCTGAACTGAGAATTCTTTTTTTCCCCAATACTACTTATACAATTCTCATAAATCTGATTTACAGAGAGAACAGTTTCCAGATTATTCTGGTCTTCCATTCCCTTGCTCAACTCTGCTGCAAGATAATAAGAGAAATGCA
>JAOWBP010077026.1:7542-29062 GCA_028571105.1 Tragopan temminckii
TGATGAGCTGATGAGCACTTGTGTACTTGTTACTAAATGATGTTAGTGAAGCCAAGAGAACTGGTTACTAAAACTTTTGAAGGAGCAAGGACCCTCTTGTTGCTGGACAAAATCCTGTCTGTGTACCAACAGAACCAGAAAACTTACTCTAGATAAACTTTATCAGGGTCTTCTATAATTTGCAAATTTATTAAAAACACCATGTTTGATCCAGCCTGGGATGGTATTTGTTTGTTTTCACTAGATGAGTTTTCTTGACATTTTATATAACCATCCTGTCATGGACTAATATGGGCAGGTCTTCCTCATTTTTTTTTTTCAGATAAAATACTGTCTTGGTACTCATGTTGATCAGATACTGCCATCTCTAGTGCAGTGAGAGGTGTTTCATCATACTGCTTGATGAGATCTCAACACAAGAGTTTTTTAGTCTCAGTAGAAACATGACCCATGTATTTTAGGACTGAATTCGAGTCTGAAGTCTTGGGTGTCATTTGACTCTTTCTCCCATGTTAATGCTTTAAATGTGTTTGCAGTGCATTGTGACTGTCATTATTAAATTCTAACAAAATATTACCTGCCTGGTAGACTTTTTTCTGTAAAGCAAAAAAGGCAACAGAAGTCTCTATTGAGCCAAATGATCACATGGCTTTTGAGGTGCATATGTGTGCTTGCAGAGTTTTTTTTCTGTGAACTATCTTGAGATTTACAGCTTGGTTGCACACTGTTTGATTATATGCTGTCAAACTTATCTGAGCAGCGAATCTTGTAAAATTTCTGGTTTCTGAATAGGCTCATATTAAAAAAAAAATAAAAATAAAAATAAAAAAATTGCACTCAGGTAAAGATGAGGCAAAAAGGAAAAACAACCAACCCAAGAGCAAAAAAACCTTTGAAGGCAAATGGCTACATATTTAGACATCTCAAAGGACTTGTTTTGAATTTAATGGTCTTTACTTAGAAAATATTTAAAGGTAACTTTAAGTATTTTTACTGATCTGTAAACCTTTTGAAATATGCTCTGAGGTGGATTTGGAGCATGCTGGGGCTGGTATTGCTCTCTTGAACTTCCTGCAAACAATAGAGCAGCGTTACGCTGCAGGTTGTTATTGGCTAGCAACCTGGTCTAGAGGGAGGTGTCCTTGCCTACAGCAGGGGGTTGGAAGTAGATGATCTTAAATGCCTCTTCCAACCCAAGGCATTCTATGATTATTAATTTGCTTCTAGGATTTGTACAGTATTAGCAGAGATCACCTGTCACCAAAGAACCTTCTCAAGGAAATCAGCAGTGATACGAGTCAATTACTTGTGCTAGCTATGACTACTAGCAACAAGTGAATGATCATATATAGTAATCAGAGTGTACTCCTATCTTTTGTAGGAGAAGAGTAGAAAGTTTAATTTTTCTTAAATGCTTTTTTTCACAGATTATGGAAGAAACAAATACGCAGATTGCTTGGCCATCAAAGTTGAAGATTGGAGCAAAATCAAAAAAAGGTACAGCGTTTCGTTCTTTTTATTTATATTGTTTGGGATGAATTCTTAAGAGTAAAGCCATGGAACAGCAAATTCTGTCTGTAGAACAACCTTGTAAATAGTGGACATCTGAAATTTTTTCACTTCAATCTTTTTCTTGTTATGAGAGTTTCTTGTTGAAATCTTCAACTTTATGTGGATATCTGATGTACGAGTCTATTTTAAGTAGCTTGTGCTTCTGCAGGTACTTTATCAACACTGAACTACTTCTGTCTTCAGCATGCATACTTGCTTCTGTGTAATTATACATCTAATCTGGATGATTTCTTTATTGTAGCGAAATCTAATTCATATTTCTGGTAATGTTAATTAGTGGGTCTCTTCTTTCTACTTAGTTTTTTCTCGTCTTTATAGACGTGTTTTGGTTAAACCCAGTTAAGATAACATATGTCTTTTGTATTCCTGGCAGTGAAAGTCTATGATTCTTTGGTTTCTTAAAGAAACTGAATTAGGGATCTTCCTTGCTAATGGCTGGTGTTATCTCTTTGAAGTTGTGCCTCTTTTAGAAGTTCAGCCTACTAAAATGTATCAAGTACTGTTGGGAAGGTCTTCCTGAAATTTGCCTTGTGGTTCTGCTCTTAAAGAAATGCAGCTGAATGGTAATAATACTTCCTTCTCTGCAGAGAAGAAATGAAACTAGGAATGTTTTTCAACGTTGCCTGTATTTTTGTTCAGGCTGATACATATTTAAACCCGAGAAAGTGGAGTTCAAATGACTTCTGGCTTGTTTAGAAAGTAATGGTGGGGTTGTAGCCAAACTTTGTAAGTGAAGAAGGTCTTATGAGAAGAAAAATAATCTCTTCAGAAACATACAGGTTTAATAACATCGTGTAAAGTGAGATTCAGTCTCTGAGGTACTAACCCATGTACTCTTGAAGTATGAATTTTCCACCTGTATAGAGGAAAAAAGAATTGGAGAAGGGAAAACAGGGAGCAAGAATTCAGGCTGGAAGAAGATGCTGCTGTTGTGCATGTGTATTCATATGTGGGACTAAGCTGCTGCAGATCCAAGCAAAGCAAAAGTTCTTCAGGAAACTACGGCAGAGAAAGATGATGATTGAATGATGGTAGCTTTTTTTTTTTTTTTTTAACGGAAGGAAAGAAATAAAGCAGTGCTTGCATTTGTTTTCTTGCCAAGTTAAATGAGATGAGTTCTGAAGCTGAAAAGTATGGGTTAAAGACCGTGAAGAAGGATGAGAGAGTTGGCTGGCTGGAATTCTGGATCGATAATTAAAAATGCAGATTAAGTAAATTAAACTCTTTCTTTTATCTCCAAGACAAAATAATGTTGGATTGTAAGTGAGGCTCTGTAAGTATGTAGAATGAATTTAAATACCAGGGGAAATAAAATAGCTGAAAGTTATGAGCTGGTAACAGTCAAAAACCAATTGAAGGAGAAAAGAAATGCATAATATAGCTGAGCATACTGAGTGCTTCTTCAGTGAGTGGTTGTCTTGGAAGGCCATCATGCCAAAAGAAGTTTTAGATAGCGATGGGCTGCAAATAAGGCATTTGAGCAATATGCTGAACTACTAAAAATGTTTCAAATGCCTGTGAACTGCAGGGTGGCTCTTGAGTTAAGGCTCTTACTCTCTAGCTAGCTTTATTTTGGGCAGTTATGTGTATATACACCTAAGATAATAAATTACAGACTGTGTACAAGGAACCCCTTAACCCAGAGGTTCCCATTTCTTGTGAAATAAAGAGTAGTTTATATATTCTGTTTACATTTGGTGTCAATTGTTTGCAATTCTGTAACTTTCCATCTGTGGCTACAGCAGCTGTTTATATGGGGAAAATACTCTAAGTGTTTAACATACTCCAGCATTGCTTAATGATGCTGTGATTGAGTGGGGAGTTGAAACAAATAACTGGCCAGCTCTCAGTGGACTTGAACTCTGAGAACATACTATCTTTTGCCATCTTCTTGGCTGGAAACTGAGTGCCTGATTAGCAGTCATTCAGTGAGGGAGAAGCAATTACTGGTGCACAGTGTTGCAGCCCAGCTGTATCTTGTATTCTAGCATAATTAAATCTAACTCCATTTTTCATATAACTTTCCACGGTAGTTTGCCTGCAATTTCAGTAGTATCATACTGTCTCGGTATATGTGGCTTTTGATCATTCAGTTTTTGTCCCAGAAGATAAAGGAAAATCATTAGGTAGACTTAAGTCTGTGCTGCTTCTGTCGTGTCCAGTCTACTATGAACCATTTTCTCTTCTTGCTGTTGTCAGTTTTTTGTTTGAGATTGTTGATGTCTGTCCAGGAAGGACAGCATACTGATTTCTTTTCTAATTACAGCACATTAGTTGAAATTTGTATACAATCTATTCATAGTAAGGTTCAGAAAGGATCTGAAGGTGAAGTTCTGTACCAGCCCTTGCACCTTATGTTGATCTTATGAGGAGGAATTTGTGATGACAAAGATGAAACATTCAGGGTAGAAACCTTTAAGTTGCTAAATTTTATTTCATGTTATACTCACTATAACTTTTACAGTAATAATTGTGAGATGCTATATGTTGTGTATTGTAATAGGAGTTCGTTCATTCAGGCTTGATAAGAGTTTTCTAAAATTTTTGAATTGCAAAGTACCTGTGTCTGGGACTTATCGTATATAGAATTTAAACCATTTAATAATTAAAAATTCTGTTTCAGCATGAAACTGCTAAAAAAAAAAACAACAAAAAAAACTCTTTACAAAGGCTAGAATTCACAAATCAATTATCAGCTCTCAATAGTTACATGGAGACCGAAACAGGAATTTCCTGGCTTTAATGAATACCAGATGCTGCAGTCTTGCTTAAGTGATGAGGGTAAAGTATTTTGAAACACATGTTTAGAAAACACACAAACAGGTAGTCTTCCAGTAGCATCTTAAAGAAAGCTATTTGTTCACGTTTTCAAAGAGATTCTGTATCATTAAGGCTTTAGAGAGGAAAGCAAAACATGGTGAAATAGTTCTGTGATGCCCAATTCCTCTCTGCCAGTGACTGAAACAACCAGAATTTATGTTCTGAGCCATGTGCCTTTGGGATGCAAGGGCTGGAGTTCAGAGAGGACCAGCAACTAATCTTCTGGAGGTTTCAGATCTTTCCAAGTTCAGTGAATTACAGATCTAACTGGGACAGAGGAATTTTTATATTTGCCCTCTTGTGGTTAATGTTGCTTAGGGATGCTGTTAATTGTCTTGAAAAGATTTACTCAGTAATACTTAAGTCCACAGCAGGGCATGAAACTCTAGGTGATAGATCTAATATACTTGCCCTATCCCTTTCCAAATACTTGTGCCCTCTTCTTGGTCCTGTTGTTTTGTTCAGCCTTTCTTGCTATGCTGTCGCTGCTGTTTATACTGTCATGTGAAGGGACCAGGATGGATTAAGACTAACTATAGGTAATATTTACTGTTGGATATGTCTTTCTGTGCATTTGCTAGCTGCTTGAACCCACACTTGGTCCTCATTCTTCTTCATTACGAGGTTGAGGTTGAGTGAACTTGTAATCCCTAATGCATGGAAGCAGTGCAAGCCGATGAAAACTATGATAGCGGCAGCACATGTTGGCAGTTTAAGGTACTCTCTAGGAACTTTGGGGAATGAGTTGGATTTTAGAGTTAAGATTTCATGCATATTTACCTCTTTGATTCCTCCTCGTAATGTTTTTACTCTTTGTTTCTCTGTGCCTTTGTATTTCAAGAAGTTAAAATGTGTGTCCTGAGAGCACAGGCAGCCCTGCAGTAACATTTGGCCAACAACAGGCCCACAAATAGCTTCATCTGGAAAATCAGTGACACTTGGCAGGAGTGAGTTCAGAGAGTCGGAGCAGGGAACACTTGGGGAGATTACAAAAGGTGATAAAAGGAAATGTGAAGTAAACTAAGAGAACAGGGAAAGTCCAGTGTTTCTGAACTTCTGATAATAAAATACTGTACATGGATGATTGGCTTGCATATGAGCAGTTCAGCATTTTGTTTGCCAGTTTTTAGTGTCACATGTGCAGACAGTTCATAATTTACACATGTTCCTTGGAGAGATTACCTCATTTCATAACATGCAAATGCATCCCTGACTATTCCAGCTATTGGGACAGAGCTGAATCCCAGATTCACACAAAGGCGAGATTGCTGTTCACAAATGGAGGCTTCAGTAAAACACAGCATAAAAGCTGAGCGACACCTCAGAATTGTTTATTGTAGTGTTTCACGGATGCAGATGAAACATGAATGGTTGTATTTGAACAGAATATTTTCATCCGAGTCAGTGAGCTGATTCCCTTGGAAGTAAATGGGGTGCAGGTAAGGCAGGAATGTTCTGCACGTGTTCTGAAGTTGGGCGCTATGTCTGTCACATCTCTTCCATAGAAGACTGCAGTGTTCCCTCTTCATGCTCTTTTGGCACATGGCCTGTGGCAACAATGCAGCAGTACCTGAGGCACAGGAGGAGAATTGCTTACCAGACTTGACTATTTGTTTCCTTCCTTTACAAACTATACTCACTATTCTGTACCAAGATGTAGTAGCAGAGAAATGGCCCTCATCCTCACAAATACTTAGAACTGAGACTAATAGTGCAGCCAGTGGGGAACTTGGAGTACTGTGACAAGTGTGTGGCATAAAGAAGTGGTCTGGCACTCTCAAATCAAGAGTTCCTCACTGCATTGCTGTTAATTTGTAATAAATGCAAAGTTGGAATAAACTAGTAGTTCTCTCTACTTCCAGTGATCACTGAGAATGCAAGAATACTAAAAGGGTTCCAGAGCATGCTACTAAATTGTAAGTTAAATAACCATTTTTCTAAATACCAGGAGGCTTGGTGTACTTCAGAAGCTGGCATGTTTGCAAAGAGCAGTTATATAAACTGCAGTTTTACCCAAGAATTTGGCCAAGTCTGAGTTTAGTCAAACAAGCATAAAAGTAACTGAAGATTACCTAATAGTTTAGATTATTTACTTCTGTCTTATATAACAGCTTATGTTGAGAACTGTAGACTGTTTCCAGCGGTTTGGCAGTTATAAGACTTGATGACCTTGCAGTTTAAACATATAATGTAGTGCTATATGTGTGCATCTATATGCATAAAGAGAGAGAAAACCATGCCTGTTGAGGAACAAGAAATTAAAGTCTAGTGTTTTCCTCGTTATTTGTATATGTTATTCCTACTTAGTGTATTTACAGCCATAGTTGGGCTTTGTTATTCTGTATTTTATTTATATGACTGATGGGCTGAAGAGAGATTAGTTGCTCTCTTTTTCACAGTGCATATATGCTCTGTCAGCTTCACTTTTTAACCTAAATTAGAACGCAATTCAATTTGTAAGTAGTTGTGTTACGAAAAAACTGCTGGTGTTGGCAATGTGACATCTGTTAATTAAACCCATTGAGCTCAAAGATATTTTAAACTTCTGTTTTGTTTTCAGGCATGGTGGTGGTGTTTCTTGTCTATTTGACTACTCTCAGAAACAAGGATGAAACAATTGGGGAAAAAAACCCACTTCACAACCCAAAACCCCATATGTGCTTATGACAACAGATTTGATGTTAGCAGTAAAAAGTACATATTTAAATGTGTCTATGCTTTCATTGCCATCATCTTTATATTCTGCACAATGTTGCAAGAGCATTTCTAAAGGCATTCCTAGAAATGAATGTTGAGGAAACATGACTTGATTTTCCTTTTTAGATTTTTTTAATCTGGATATATGAAACTGGCATCACATAAAATGACCAGGGAAAAAATCTTTAGCCTATTTTGGTACTTTTCTGAACGTAAGTGTAGATATCGGACTAGCCTTGTTCTGCATGAACTTCACAGCTGTTAGTATAATGTGGGGAGTTACTGAATTCTTCATGGTGAAAATGATTCTAGCCCAGAATAAAACCATATGTGCCAGTGTATATGTAAGTAGAAGAAAATAAGCAACTCTTTTTTGTGAGTACACACAGTAAGTTTGAGTGTTCACAGACTTCTTTACATAGGTTCAGATATTTGTATTTTCAGATTGAGGCCATAAACTTTTTCCAATTCATCTGTTTCATATATACTTGGTGAATTGCTATTTAATTCTCAGGTTAGGAAGGGGAGTTTTCATGTGTGTGAACCTCAGCTATAACATCAGGGCATAATTTTTACGAAAAATTATAGGTTATTTACTTCCAAAATGGTTCAAGTTGTATAAAAACCTGTTCTTACAAAGGCTAAATTTCCTATCGACACTTGATACCGCCTTAATTCTTTGATAAGTGAATTCTGCTGCTCTAGTAGGGAATTTGATCGTGTGAACTGTGTTGATGCTCTTCAAGCACTTAATCTTGGATAAGCACCTGAAGACTTATCGCAGAAGTCCTGTAATATCATTCACTTCTAAAATGAGTCTTTTTTATTGTAACTGTATAGAACCTCTAAAAACATGTACAAAATGACACAGGAAACAAAGCTTAGTATGCTGCAATTGCTTGTATGCTTGCCAGTAGCTGATTTATCACATAGCAAAGGTTTTTCTCAAGTTTTAAGACCATAGTGAAGACTACAACTTACTGCAGAAGTGGTCCGTAGTTTGTGTTTTTGTAAATGCAGTCATGTGTGTTGTGACTGAATTCATGTCAGTCATAAGTGTTGAGCCAGCCCCACCTAAGGTGTGATACTGTGTCAGAGAACTGGCAAATACTTCAGATGTGTTAGTGCAGCAAACAGCAGTAATCTTTGATAATTCTGGTCAACTTCTGTTCGTGACCTGTCTTCATCTCACTGTATGCTGCTTCTAGTTAAAGTTATTGTAGGTTCTGCTGCTCTCAGGAAAAGACAAAGCAAAGTAAATGGACAGTGTAAGGCCTTGAATTCCATATTATGAAAAGCTGCTTAATTTATTTAGAGCCTTGTTTTACTCCCATCTATTTTGCTCAGGTCCTTGGAGTCCAGCAGCACTGCACTGAGCTTTTGATGAACTATATTATACTGGCTTTAAATAGGGATGTGAAATAGTGCAAGTTTTGTGTGAAAAGAAAGCAGCTAAACTTCTGTGAGGTGCATAGATGTGTAAGTGCTTAAAAAACAAGTTAACTTATGTATCCGTGCATGTTCAGACTTGAATGGTTTGTTATCTCAGCATTGATTTCAGTGTAGATAGGTGGAAGCATGAGTTCAAATGCTATACTGCTTGTTGTCTAAAGATTGTAAATGATGTACCACATCCCAGTGTGTACTCTGCCAGCAGATAGTGCTGTCGCTGGACAATCAGGCTGACTGTGGGCAGTCTCAGGGCTGTGTGGGAATGCCTAGAATGGAAGGGGGATGTTCTTCTAACAGTAGGAGCAGGGAGATGCTGAGGCCTTTGTGTCAGGCCTGTGGTTCTGAGCTGTGAGCACCTGCTGTCTGAGGAGGGGAGTTTTCCCACTGGCTGCACGTGGATCAGCCAGGAGCTGTTACAGGGTAGGTTTTGGAAGCTCTTCCATATGGTGAACTCTTTTGAAAGGGTGGAGACAGGACAAGGGGGAATGGTTTTAATTTGAAGGAGGAAAGATTTAGGTTGGATGTCGGGGGAAGCTGTTTACTATGAGACTGGTGAGGTGCTGGCACAGGCTGCTCAGAGAGGCTGTGGATGCCCCATCTCTGGAGGTATTCAAGGCCAGGTTGGATGGGACACTGGTCAGCCTGGTCTAGTATTAAATGTGTGGTTGATGGTCATGCCTGACTGCAGTAGAGGGGTTGGAGATTCATGATCCTTGAAATCCTTTCCAACCCAGGCCACTCAGTGTGATTCTCTGTGTGTTATTCCTCCTCTGTAAGTGGCAACAGGATCCTGGTGCATTAACTCAAGGCATCTTCTGACGGTAGCAATGGACACGATGTTTTTTGGTCACCATACCCCCAGAGCAACCCTATTCCCTATATTGTGAGTAATGATAAAGATGTGCTCAATCGTGACTTTTCTGAGTGCTCTAACAGCAAAGACCAGTAACCACTTGTGCTAGAAACAAAGTCAAGGCGGACAGAGCTGTTTTCACAGCTGCTGACCAGCGTGCTTGTGGTCTTATCTCTTGCTTTCCTGCATGCCTGCTGTGTGTCTCTTTGTCTCCATAGCTGCCTGCTAGGCAGCTCAGCCCTCCAGCCTGGCATGCCCCAGTGTCCAAAGCTGCTGCTGTGGAGGGAATTCAGCACCAGTGCTTTGTTAGGACAGTGCTGTTTTCTCAGTGAAATTTTTGTAAAGCTTTGTACTTTTGGTTCCCAAGGTAAAAAGTATAGGTCTGACTTTATACCAGGTCAGAAAAGGTTTTCTTCATCTTGGCATCTACATGCTTTCTACTCGCCGGGCCCCATGACAACAGAACTGTTGGGTTGGCTGTTCTGCCATGGGCTGTGCCTGCAGTAGAATTCCTGTGTGGCTTTCTTGACCTCACTGTAAAAAACCTGAGATTCATTCTGATATGTAACTGATAACTTTGTATAAAAGTAAAATTAAAAAAAAAGAAAGCAAACATGAATTTTTCTTTTAAATCTACTTACATCTGAGCAGCACGTGAATTTAGTGATAGAATGCTTTTGCATATTGCAAGCAGTTGTATCAGTTGGTAAAGGATGCCATAGAACATTTCTTGAGAATTCTAGTAAGACTTACTGAGGAAGTAATGATCATTTCTTCTGTCTGCAATTGTTCATAAAATCAGTCAAGTCATTCCAATGTGGTATGTAATCTGGTAAATCGCAAGCTTTTTCTGTTTATCACAATGGCATAATTATTTTTGTGCTTGAGCTTTCTATAGCAGAATTCATGCTGTTTTGCATTTCCATGTAGGTAAATATTAAAAAACTTGATCAACAGTAGGTTTGAGGTGAAATAAAACTGAATAATTTTACAATCTGAAATGCAGAATACCTTCATTTTGCAAGTTTGCTATAGTAATGACAAGTACTTGCTCAGTGATGTTGTGGCTTTCAATAACTTCACTGGATTGTGGTTCAGACCATCTGAAATGCTTCAAGATTTGATCTACCTATGATGGAATTGAAATAAGCATTTTGAACTGAAATAGGATTACAAAAACTCTTTAATCTTCATTGGGATATGGCAGAGATGGTCAAATAATTCCTATCAATTAGAAACAGGCTGTTAGGCTCTCGAATACATTTCCTGAAGTTATAGAATAACAAACAATTGATGACAGCAGCATTTGTATACCATCTGCTTTTTGACGATTATCGCTCACTAATATGTTATTCCTTTTGTGAAGAGATTATACAAATATTTAGGATTTTTCCATAAGAGACCATCAACTCTGAGGATGTCAAGTGTCAGTTGAAGCCCACAGTGTTTTTGGTTTTGTTTTGGAGCATGTAACTTACCTAGAATTTGATTGGTAAAGCACTGAGAAAGGACATGTGAGTTCAAAATGAAACAACACTCCTGCTTCCATGTGTTGAAACTCTAATGGTTCATAAAGTTTCAAATGAATTTGAGAAGTTTCTGGGTGTGCATTTTATGTGCTATATTAGTATCAAGCATTCACATAAAACAAAACTTTTTGCAAGCCTATTTAAAGATGCTAATTAAAATACATTACTTAAGCATTAGGATTTGGCCAGTGAAGAATAGTGATGTGAGGTTAACAAACAAGGTGCAAATTGCTGTGTTTTGATTTAAAACGAAATTGACTTGAGCGTAGGAGAGTAGGACCCCAAAACAGCTTTCAAGAGCATAAAGAAAATAGCATACACAGCAGAAATGAAGTTTAAGAACTTGTCTGACTTTGAAATAATAGTACTAATGAAAAAAAAAAAGTGATAACTTTATTGAGGAGTCAGAACAATGTTTTTACACTCTAAAGAAATAATACCCAATACACTCTATTTTATATTTGAAAAAGTCCTACACTTAAGCTGTCATTCCAGTTCCATACTACAGTCTTTCTGTAGCTCTATCCAGTGTGCAATCCTCTCCTCAGGGAGGGAATGTTCCAGGTTTACTGCTGAATGCAGGAAAAACAGGTCTGCCATGTTACTCTCTCTAAACTGGTGCACCACCTATAGACTGTCCAAAAGTAAAATGTGAGTATCGTACATTCTTTGTAGATCTTGCTGTATTATAAATACATTTCTGATACATTTATGTTCAAATTGCTTTCATTTCAAACATTCTTTATGTTGTGGATTCTAAATATAGCCCAAGGCTGTGCCAGAGGCTGACTGCAAACACACAAAACAATCATTGATGAAAACTCTCTTTAATGACTTCCTCTGGAAACTCTAATTTGAATCGTATGATATTTCTGGAATAAGCAGTAGAAGGGAATATCTGAAAAACAGCTATAGTATGGAATGGCTTTCTGAACTCTAAGCTTTTGATCTGAACAAACTTAACTTTGTATAAACTCTGCAAGTAATTTGATGTTATTGGGCAAGACTAATATTTCCTGTTAAGCAAGTCAGATCCAAAGAGCAAAATCCAGGGCATAAATAGTGTTCTTGGGATACATGCTATTTCCCCCTAGATGGTGAGCAGTTAAGAAATAATAATTTTTTGGAAGATGTTTGCCTTGAGCTCTGGTAGCTTGTAGGTCTAGCTGTGTGGCTGCAACTGTTAAATTGGTGTTGTTTGTCTATTGAGATTGGTACTGTTCAGTGATGTTTATCAGCCAAGGCTAGTCGTTGAGAGCTGCTGACAGTGTTTGCCCCCTGCCTTACCTGACGTGGAAGGCAAAAGCAAATGGTATCTTGTTAATGGGAGGAAAGCTGTGGGAAAGGAACAAGTTGGGGATGGAGGGAGAAAGGAGAAACACCAAAAGGAAATGAGAGGTTGATGAAGAGACCAAAGTAAGTTAGAAAGATGTAGATGTGGTTCAGCAAATGGTTTGCAGGAAGCATGAGGATAGAGTGGAAGTCTGAAAGAAATGAAGCTTTTGAAAATGGAGTATAGTAGAGGTAATAATGAAAGTGGCATAAGAGAACAGGAAAACAGATGAGTGGTGGAAAGAGGGAAGGTGCTGGGGAGAAGAAAATGGTGACAAGGAATATTCCAAGCGGGAAGGAGGGTTGTTACCCAGCGTTCATGGCTCTTTGCCATGGGACTTCGGATACACATCCTCATCTTGGAAGTGAGGTCAGGAACCCTTTCAAAGTTTGTACTGGAAGAGTATTATGAGGAAAAGCTAGTAAGCTGGTAAATACCATTATGTTGATGCAGATTTTGCTCGCTGTTTTAAACTGGTGACTTAATACTTACCATGCTACCGTTCTTATATCTAATATTTTAATGCAACTTCCATAAAGATTTAGCTTAGATGACTCTGATCTTGGGTAGATAAACTTTTTTAACAGGCACCGTGTCTTAAATAAAAACATACATTTGATTTAAAATGCAGGGAACGCAAAACAGTTTCTTGCCTGGGAGTTGGGTATATTGGCACTTCCTGCTAAAAATAAAAATACGGAGTATGTGCAAGTAAAATAAGACGACAAAAAGGATTGAATTTTAGTGCAACTAACATCTAGTTTACTATATTGGTGTCCAGCGCAATGTCAGATATTGTAAACTGCTTGGTTTTGTAACACTGGAGGAGAATAAAACAGGATCAAATGAGCTGAGACAGTACTGGGCTTCATGAAATTGCAAGCTATTTTGTGGAATTTGCTTGAAGTATTGTGATGCCAGACTGTTCCCATCAAGAATTTTGGCAATAAGTTGGTAAAATTATACCAAATTACATGTGTGCAGAATATTTCTATGTGTATACTGCTCTTCCCCTTTTCTACTATAGCAGAATGGAGTGAAATGTCGGAGTGCTGTTAGTGTTAGCTTTTCTGCCTGTGGGTGCTGTCTCTGACTTGCAGAATTATAAATGTGTGAACTGGCACGTGTGTAAATATACTTTTGGTCACTTCAAAGAAATCTAAGTTTTCAGAATGTGTGCACATTCTAGAAAAAAGAAGGAAGAAAAGATCAGTTATGAATGTTTAGGTGCAGTACTTGTTCTCTTCTTTGCTTCCAGGAAGCAGGGAGACTGGGTGGCTGCCCACCCTTAAAGTGACTGCTGTATTGCACTTCTGCTACATTTTCTGACTACTTTCCAGTGCTGGTCAGTGGTTTTATTGATTACTAGTGGATGGATAGTATGTATTTTTAAAAGTGTGCAGATGGCATCAAGGTAGAAATGCAACTTTTAGTCAGAGCACACTGAAGAAGTGATAGAATATTACTAAAATCTCAGTAATAATAATTCGACATAGGCTGATTTGAGAAGAAAGGTGGCGAATACAGTGTTGAAGAGAGGGGTTTCTGTTGCTATACACCACAGGCTAAACAAACTGTGCAGTGTGATGCCATATCCCAGTATAAAGCAAAATGGGGCACTTTCAGATTCATTGCTTGTAAATAAAGGGAAGGATTATTTCATATTCACAAGTGAAACCTCAGAAATACTATCGTGCCCAGTTAGTGGTGCTGATCGTCAGGACTGGGACTACTTGGAGAAATTCCTGGGAAAAGCAGAGGAGATGCTTTGAAAACGAAGTAGGAAAAGTTTTTTTCTTAATGTTTTGTATATTAAAATACAATAATTATGTAGTGGTAGTAAAATAGTGATTGTTATCAGTGTCTTAGTACAGAATTATAAGCAAGCACTTCTGTTGAGAAGAGATTTCTTATATATTGCAGAGGCCAAGGATAGATAATACTGCAGGGCTGTTTGTGGTGGTTTGGCTGGTGGTTTGTTGGTGTTTGTTTTTCTTTCTTTGCATAATTTTTGCTGTTTCCTCTCTTGCAATTTTAGTAAAACTCATACCACAGTCAGCTGAAAATGAATGCCTTGTATCTTGTGTGTTTGAGTATCTACATTTAGATTCCTAAATCTGTATCTGCATGTGGTATCCTTTGCTTTCCTCTGGTCTGCTGGCAGGAAAGAGGAGTGAGCACAGAGCTGGGGAGAGTGTAGGTGCTGGAGGGGGGTGTGCCTCACAGGGTGGACTCTTCACAATGCTTTGCCACTTTTTAGTTTCCATTGTTTCTCATTTCATACCCTCATCAACGTACAGCTGTGCTGTCTCAGTGTCACAGCTAGTATGCTGCCATCAACACTGCCTAGATGTTTATAACTGAGCAGTGCATGTTCTGCTGTGCCGGCTGTTTTTGCTAGTGGGTGACAGGGTACCCAGATGTGTTGGGTTTTGAAGAAGAGCACTGCATGCAGCAACTCGTGGGTACATCCCCTCTCCTGTGCTGGCCTTTTGTAGTGCGTAGAAGGTCAGGTGCAGATGTTCAGGTATCTGTGCCTCACCTAAGGAAGGTGAGGCTGCAGAGGGCTGAGTGAATCAGCCAGGACTTCTGGGAGATGCAGGGTTTCTTTGTCACTGAGGATTTTCATTCTGAAAATCTTTCAAATCTCTGCTTCTTGCAGTGGGCTTTTTTCCCTTTTTCCCCCTAACCTTCTTCAATTGGTACTGGCTTACTAACATTAATGATAGTTTTTTTAATGAGAAGGCTGTAGGTTACTTAGGCAGTGAGGTACACAAGAACAAAGCTTCTAATTTTAATATTGACGTAATTTCATGCACAGCATTGACCTTCACAGATTGCAACCTAGCCATGATAGCATACCCATGTTGGTCATGCTTTTGAATTTCTGTCAAGTAGCCTCTTTGATTTGTAAGTCCTGTGGGTGCACACAGCTTTTGGAGTGACTCCTATGCCTGGCCATAGCAGGAAACAGAAACAATTTTGACTGATTTTTGTCTGACTGAAATAAGTTGAAAGGAACTTTTGTAGTATGGAATTTATTGGTTGAATTATCAATGTTTATTTTTTACATTTCTGGACTCTACTTGAAAGCTAGAATTTTGACTTGTCTGCATTGAACAGAAAACTTGTCTTTTCCCACAAATATTTAGACAGCTGAACTGTGGGGACAATTCTCAGCTGTCTTAATGTTGTTTGTCCACAGCTGTTGCTCTGCCTTTTCGTACCTTAAAATGATAGAACAGATTGGTTGCTAGGAAGGGGCTTTATTTTTTCTTGCTATAGGCAGTGGGAAATCAACACTGGAAGTTTCTCTGCTTCGAATGGTGAATGTAGAACACAAAATAGAGAAGTCTGTTTGTCTTTGTTTCTTAGCATCTCAAATGGAACACAGCAACCACTACAACCCTCTTCCCGAGTCAGTGTGTTCTCCACCTGAAGGCCCAGATTTCCTACATTACACTGTTTTCTATTAATAATGTGCCAAGAATGGCCATCTCTGTATTTTGTCATCTGAAAGACATGCATGTGGGCACACTCTTCCATGAGTGGTTGCTTTCATCAGGATGAGAGAAAAGGCTGTAAAGCTGCAGTTCTGATGTTTTGTCTTCAGTGCTTTGCTCGTGAGCAAATTGGAGGAAGGGGTCTTTGTAGTCTTTATGTATTCGCTCCCCATGAAGTTTTGTAATTAACCAATAGGCTACCTGTTAGATGTAATTTAACTAGGGATCATCTTCACAAGGCTTTGAAAATGGGTAAACATTTTCCTGAATGTGTTGCTAAGGCTATCAATACATAATTGACTTCAAGATTTAAAGCAAGTCTCTTGCTGACGCTGTGTTTATTGTTTGGAATGCCAGATTAATTACAACATGTACTGCAGGCTCTGTGTTATGAGCTGCATCTGCTTTCTGTTAACTTTCTCCATAAATGAGAAATTGTCAGTGCAAACAGCTTCTCATATTTTGAAGAAAAATCCCCTGACTCTGTAATTGTGTAGTTTAAAAATTAAAGAACAGTTGTGTTTAGATCGCGAGTTAGTCCATTCCCTTTGTTTCTGGAGGAGCTGACCCAGGCATGGTCTCCTCCCTGTTTTGCAATGAATAAGTGAGGCGACTGTCCCAGCCCGTGCAGAACTTGGCTGCAGGAGTTGATTCTCTTCAATTGGAGCCGTTTGACACGCACAAGTTCACAGCATCCCCTGTGCCAGCAGCTGGCAGCACAGGGTTCATTTACTGGAGTTATTTATATCAGCCTTCAGCTTGTTACCATTTGAAAAAGCAGACAAACCAACAAATTCTCCCTGCTTTACGTGCAGCACAGGTGAGAACTGAGAAACCTTTAAAAGAAAGTCGCATTTGCTGAAGTCTTATCTTGTTTGTGGGGAAAATGTTGAGTCTTCTGTGCTTGGTGCTTGTGCTGTATCTAGTGCTGATTCTACACCAAACTAGGAAATGAATTAGTATTAGCTTAGAGAAACATACAATATTTTCTGGTCACACTTGTGAATGATTTAAGGGAACATTTGAAGTAGTGAGTGAGGGAGCAGACAGGAATAGTAGAAGGGGAACACACACACACAAAAAAAAATTAAGAAAAAAATGACATCAACTCTTGTCATTCCTCAAGAAAAGTAGGAACAAAATTATAAGCTTTTCTGCTTTTGATCAGGGCTTGTTGTGTGTTCTGTAAAGAACAGCAGTTTGCTTATACTCCAGCAGATAAAGCAGAGCCAAAATACAAGAACAGTTATGAGGGGAATTATCAAGGGGTTCATCCAATGAGAGTGCTTGGCAGGAATGCCAATGAAACTAAAACTTCTGGCCCTGGAATGCAGCAGTACAAATTCATATCATTGTAATTAAATTACTTGAATACACATTTGTTGCTATCTGTTCTGCTAAAACTGGTGTTAACTGATGCGTTGTCCTTAGATTTCTAGGCTTTTCTTGCCATTAGCAATACCTGGTGGTGTGCTCTGAGAGTGACTACTCTTCTGTGTCATCCCCATCGTTCCATTTGAACTCAGATTTGGGGCATTCACATCATGTAGGTGCTCAGTAGGAGATGAATTTTTTAGATGAGAGCTTTGCAATTGATCTTATGCTGGAGATAGATGTGCAGAATTGATCTGAACCATTTCCGTGTAGCTGTTGCTACCTAGTTAAGCTGTCAAGAAGATTGTTCAAATGTTTCTGTATTGCACTTGGCACTGTTCTCTTAAGAAAACAAAACTGCCTTTGCATTGTTCATTAGAAACACAAATGATAAAAGACAGTATTAAAAACTTCATTATCCAGAAAAGGGTTTTTTTTCCCTTTTTACTTAGTGGAACTTCCATACTAAAGCAGAGAAAGTTGTACAGTATTTGTAATTGTAACCAAAAATGGTGTCCTTAATTATCTTTGATTTTAGTCATCAAGTGCCTAATGCAGTGTCAAGAACCAGATATTCCTGTCTTTCCAATAGATGTTTAATTCCTATCTGTTCTCTGATTGTTGTTTGCTCTGTTCACACAGGTATTCTCAGAGCAGTATTCTTTACTGAAAGACTGGTTGCATCCACTTGTTCCAGCCACATAGTTGGTGCTAATAAGTTATCCCCCTAGTTGTACGGGATGCAACTCGCACAGTGAGATGCAGTTAGAGCAATAAGGCATTAAAAGGAGTGGCAGTAATCAGGAGGTTTGAAGATTCGAAGTAAATGCAGTTGGATTTGGATGCAGGGCAATTTGCAAAGGCGGCTGTGCCGAAGGCATCTGTTTAGGTGGCTTAGTCAGATGCTGTGATGCTTTTCCCCTTTTATTTAGCAAAGAAAGCTACGATGACTTTTTGAGGCGTATGTGCATGTAATCTAAAATAATCTCCAGGCTTCTGCATCAAAGTTGTAGTCTTAAATTTGAGCATGTGTGCAGTGAAGATACAGTGGTGTTCTCACAGGAATTTAAGTCATCTATTACTGTTCTTATAATACTTTTTTTTTTCCTTCCATTATTTCTCATTTTCTTTCCCAAGCACTGTGGTTCTGCATTTGGGCTTTGAGATACAACGATGATAGACTATTAATGAACTATTAATTCATTTGTATATTTTTCATACTTAAGATATAACAGACCTTGTGTCATGCTGAGGACTGCCTTGCTTGGGGCAACTTCTTAAGGGCAAGGCTGAAGAACAGCTATCTAGGGAGTAGCAGTGTTGATAATGTGCCTTCTAGTGTCTGAATGCATTTACAAAATGTCTCTAATGATGATATTTAGAAAAAGTAAAAATAAAGAATCTTAGATAATAGGAAAAGTGCTCTGAAAAGTGTGTATCTGAAGTGGAACTCTTCATGTGACTACAATTAATTGATTGTTATTTCTTCTTTTCAGGTTTTCCTCTTCTCCACCTTGGCCTTCCCTTCTCCCTTCAAATCTGATTACTTTTCTGTTCAATTTGCCATGCCTTCTGTTACCTCTTCCTTGTCTTGCCTCCTTGCTTGTACTTTCAGAGAAGTCTTTTCCTCTGTCACTGGATCAGAAATCCAGTCATCAATAGTTTTACACCAAAAATAATAAATTGTACAGGTAATCTATTTTTAAGCTTATCTGATATTTCTGACTGATTGTTATTTAATTCTAGGCCTTCTAAACTTTAATTTCTGGTGTTCTGCAGTGACATTTTCAAGGCTGTGAGAAGATGTGAATGGGATTCAGCTGTGATTTGATGTATATATGCACCTAGTTTTATTCACTTTGAGGTTACATCAAACAGCTTTTACTTGAGGTAGCCTATTAACATTTTTAAGGTCATCTTTTAAACTACCCTATATAATACATGAAGTTGGAGGAACAAGATGTCATTTCTCAGTTCTACCAAATGTTGCACAGTGTTTCTTCAGTTCTTTGCTTTTGTGGAGGAAGATGGTGTCAGTGTTGCTTTACCCAGTCCCTGCTTCAGAAATCTGGAGTTATGTGGACCATCCATGTACACATGTTTCTGTGTATGTATGTGCACTTTTTTTAAATGCTGGAGAGAAGTAAGGAGAAGATGGTAGGCTTCCCAACCGTATGTTGTTACAGTGTGCAGGACTGAAAGGTGATGCTCTGATAGGTAATGCTCCTCAGGTGACTAAATAGCAGTAACCAAAATACAAAATGAGTCAAGGGTTGCATGTGAACTGCTTTCCCTGAAGCTGTGGCAGCAGCTTTCCACCTTCCTTTTCATTCTGAATAGAACAGAAGTCCTTCTTAAGAAGGTTTAGAGTTAAATGCCAGTAAGAGGGAAGGATGAGAGTCAAAATATACATATATATATATATGTGTATATATATATAAATATATGAGAAGCAAGAGTCTCTCAAGTATGCATATACATATAGACAGTGGTTCTAGCTTTTCACAAGAGGATTTCATAATCGTCTGTTCATCCACAATAGATCCTCTAGAATGCCCAAAGCCTTAGGTTATGTCTACTCTGAAGACGCTGTTAATTGCTTGCAGCCCATGTTGAGTTTTGTGGTGCTTTGGCTGGGCTTTTGATGATCCCTACTTAGCCAGCTGAAATGTTTTTTCTGATATGAGAGTGCTGCAGTCTAATGTAAACTATGCGAGGGAAATAAAAAATAAACAAAAAGAAACCCAATTCCATGGCATTCAGTCATATCTCTGAGGACACAGGGGAAGGCTGCACTAGGAAATGACCCACTGCGTTCTGCCTCAATACAAGTAGCTTCTTTCTTCTGTAATTTAAATACCAGGGAGATAAGTAAATGCACTGAGGTGTTTTGGAGAGAAGGGTGAGAATTCTTCTCAGCTGATGAGCAAACAGCAATAAGTGCCCAAATGACAAATTTCTCACTTCATTGCATTAATTTGCATATTTGCCCTTAATTGCTTGCATTTGTTGCATGCTTTTTGCCTTAACATTTTTTCTCCATGGAACTAGAGTGAGCCTGTTTCAAGTTCATATTAGGCACTGACATCAAACCTCAAACCGTCTCGGTTGGTCAGTAAATATATCCACTCTAGCAACTGTGTACGCAATATTTCTTATATTATTTAAAAACATTTTTTTAATTATCTCTTCTGCATTAATACTAATTCCTGCTTGACTTTTCCTGATTAAAATTTAGTGTTTTATAGACATGTTTCATCTTGTTGCTGTAGTGTGAGTTGTGTTCTTTCTGTTGAGAACGTGCATGTATTCATTTGACTTTTTTGGTATAGCTTGTTGAGTTTTTACTAATACCTTTTCAGCTGATAGTTTCATAACTTGTGTTTTTATAACTTATCCTTAAAGATGCTACATATCTTGTTTTTTTTCTTTGAGTAGCTCAGATTCAATTATATACACATGGGCTATTCACATCCTATTTAGCTTCTTACTGTGGATGACTGTCATCTGCCCTTGTGTTGCCCAGTTGTCTAGCTAATTTTAGAGTAGTGGTGTTTCTGTAATGTAAGTTGAGCCTGTTCATCGTGTAAACAAGCTAGAAGTGTAACTGTGGTCTGAAGAGCTCTTACCCATTAAGTGTAATCTCTGATTTACAGTGGATGCCTGCAAGTTAAATGTCTAATTATTTCAAATATTTCTGGCCTGGCAGAAGTTAGCATAGGTTCATTTGCAGTGGCACAAATGTGGTTTTGCTTGGAGGAGTTTTATTTTGTTTACAGAAATGCTGCACACAATAGTAGCGAAAAAGCTTGAAGCTTGCTGGTAGTGCTGTGGACAAAGACAGAGGAGGTGGAAACACTGCCAAAGTGTGGAGTGAGGAATTTGAGGAGAGGAGCAATAAAAGGCCACTTCAAGGCAGGAGTCTGGCAAAATGCGGGCTGTAGAGAAAAACATCCAGCATTTTCTGTTGTGCAACTTCAGCTTTCTATTTTATATCAACATTCCCCTATGCTCAAAGGAAACCAAACTGTTAAAGTAAGTTGTATCTTTTCCATTCTTAGGAAAGATACTCCACCTCAAAACAGATTACAAGATAAATGCTGGTACAGCGAAGTTCTTCACTTTTTGCAAGACATTAAATGTTATCTAAATCACAATCTTTTCCAGCTTCTGATGGTGTACAGCCATATGTGCTTTCAACATGCAGGTTTTCCTGAAGTCCTTAAGTCTTTGTAGCAAGTAGTTCATAAAGATTCAGTGTCTCATTTCTTCTTTCATAATAAGCATCTGTTCTTTGCTGTAATTATGCATTTAAAAAACAGTTCCAGTCAAGGGAACTGCTAAGTATGGAATTAAGTCTTGACTGTGTTCAGAAGACTCTAAGGGG
>JAOWBP010077054.1:0-29051 GCA_028571105.1 Tragopan temminckii
CTGAGCCTGTTGCCATGGTCACTGGGAAGCTCTTCGTGCCATGTGCTTCAAAGGGAACCTTTCCCCTCCTAGAATTCCTGTCTTCTCTACAGACAGCACAATGGGACTCCTTCCCCTCTGCCTGCCTTGCACACATGCTCCAGCAGCGTAGCTTTACTCTGGAGGAAGGGAAAAGCATTGTTGCCTACAAATTACCTGTTGTGTGTTTGCATCCACTGTGCTGGGGTGACACTACCTGTGTAGGCTGATCTGCTGTCCCCTTGTCTCTCCTTTCCCGTTACTTTTGGATGATGACCAGGTCAGATGGGGCCCTGGGCAACCTGCTCTAGTACTAAATGTGGATGTTGGTGGCCCTGCATGTGGCAGAGGGGTTGGAGATTCATGATCCTTGAGGTCCATTCCAACCTGGGCTGTTCTGTGATGCCATGAAGGTGCTGAAATACAACTTAGCGGTGCCACTGCTGCTTTGTTTCAGTACAGTGTAGAAACTCAGAAAATAGTGTAGACTTGCTTAAAAGTAGCACTGCTTCCCTCTTCTGCAGGCTTGAAGGTCCCCAGGGAGGGATTTTGTTTCTTATTTCTCTTCGAGGGCCTTCTGAAGGGACTCCTCTATATTAATAGGACATGTGTAATTGAGGATGTGCATCTGAGTAGAAGCTAACAAAGAGAGGATGTCCCCACTACTACAGCTTCCTGTTTTCTTTGGATCAAAGGAATCTGTAATAGAAGGAAATTCCTAACAGTTCCCCCAGTGTCCATTCACTTCTTATCTCTGTTTTAAGAGGTTGTTTACAAATACATTGACACAAACAATCAGAATCTTGTTTTGCCACATCACAATTATGAATGCAGTCCTTAGGCTGGGGCCAAAATTCTCATGAGTTCAGTCTGTGTTAAACAGTCTAATTGTGACTCCTAACCTTTTTTTGTCCAATAGTTTAAATTTATAGATTCTTCTATGGTAATCAAATGTGAAATCACAGGGCTGTGTTGGTCAGTTAGTTTCTGAATATAGAGTGATCTAAGGCTTGAGGAACTGCAGCAAGTGGGCCTGTGGGGAGTTTTGTTGTCACTTTGTGAATGTGCATAAAATAATTGTCTGGCTTCTATTTAACTTGTGCAGTACTTTTATCCAAGAATATTGTAAATTTCACCGTGAGCTGGAGCACACCTGCACTAACTATGGGAGCATGCATGCTTGTCCTATTGAAATGCAGTCCTGTTTAGTTCCCTGTCCTAACAATGATGTTCCTTAGTGAAGCTTTTGGTATAAGCCTTGGGGGGAAAAGGGGAGACTCTGCAATGCATTTGCAAGTCATATTTTTATGAGAGTCAAAAATGCTCTAACGTGTGCTGATTAAATCAACATACCTGGATGAGCAAGTAATCAGCTGATGCACGTCCTTCCTTATAACCTGTCAAAATGCCTCTAAAGAAGTGTCCTTCTGAAAACAGACCTTTTGCAGCAGTAGTGGTTAGTTGCAGAAAATCAAGCCTGAGAAGTGCAGTCAGTTAGATTTCCATCCTGCTTTTCTGTTGTGTAAACTATGACTTGAATGAGTCTTCTCTGAATGAGTCCCTTCTCAGATAGGGTGGAATAGAGTAACTCTATCACATATACTTCATAGTTTTCCTTGCTAAGTTACTTTCTCCTACAAATCCATTTCAAAAAAAAAAAAAAAAGGAAGGTTCAAGTTATTTTTAGTTTTTGTGTAAAAAGAACCTTGAATTATACCATGCTCATTTCTAAAGTATTAGCAATATCTTCACTTTCTTCAAAAGATGGTCTTGTTCCTTTTCATTTGCAGCAAATGAAATGAAGGAAGGAAATTAAATGAAATAACTTGTATCTTGTTGTTCATAGTCTAAATTATGCATACAGTTGTATGTGTAAATTAGAATTACAGAGATTACATAAGCTTACCTTTTGTTTCTGTAAAATATTAACAGCTCTAATTTTATCAAACTAGGATATCAAGTTTGGGTAACTTATATAAATGGATTCAACTAAATTGTGGAAATGTATGCAGAATAAGATCTGAAATTATGATACATGTTTGTAGCTATTGATAAACGTTTCCCAGACTTTGCTTGTTCAGATATTTTTAACTGGTCATGGTAATTAGCTCCAGTGATGTCGTGCTGCCCATGATGGTCCCTGTGTGTCTGCAGTAGAAGATACTGTCACTTCAAGAGAACTTGCATCCTTTGAAGCAACTGACCCTGCGGTAGCTATTCCGTGATTTGGGGACCATTGCTGCCTTCTGTTTGTCAGTCTGTTTCTTCTTTGCCAATCTATCTTACTCCATAGAGTCTCCAAATGTAAGGTAAAGCTTTTATTGATCTGAGAAGCAACTAGCAGAATGGGTGACCTTTAAGCCTTTATTTCAATTTGTTTGGCTGTGTGGCTACATGAAGGCTTGTGTTAGCAGGGTGGGGTCCAATGGAGGTAGGAAGGAAACTGCAGCAAATGTGCTTTCTTATGGCAATGCTGGTCCAGATGCACATCAATTTACAGATTAAGGAAAGTTGTTTCTCAGTAGAAACTTAGTCTTGGTTATTTTGAGCTCCCATTGATGTTCACTGACACTTCTGAATATCTACGGAGACCAGCCATGGGTGTGAGCACAGTGAGGGGTGGGTGGTACACTTCAGCTGTGGCAACAGCAGTGTGGAAGACAGCCATATTCCAACCATGCAGATATTTACAAGTGAGATATGCAGGCTCATGTTCATTGCTGGTGAAAGCCCACAGCTAAAGGTGGTGACTGTGTTGAAAATGTAGTATTTTGTAGCTGAGAATTTGCTTGATCAGATAGTACACTATTTGTGTTTATTGTAGTTTTCGTGGAAATAAATAGGAGGGCATTACTTCTGCAGCAACCTGCTTATGATACTCAGGACACCTGAAAAGTTAATATCCATTTTAAACAACGACAAAACACTTCCTGTAATTGTATTTGAAGTGGTGCTGTTATCTGTGCAAGTACTTTTGGTGTTATTCATCTTCCGACATTCTTCTTTCTTCTCCAGTGCTAGCAGTGTGATGAGACCTCAACAGCATCTAGACATAAAGATCTCTGGCATTCTAACAAAATTGTATAGATAAGGTCAGAAGAGAGGGTAATATCTTTATTCAGGAAGACTTGGAATCTTCATAATGACAGATACAGAAGTGATCCTCTTAGTCTTCCCTATAGGGAAAAAATGTTTATTTTTGAATAAGAAAAAAAATCACTTTAAAGCAAAACACATTTGACAGAAGCTTAGGGCATTTCTGTTACTCTCTCCTTGCCTTTCCTTCCATCCTCCACAGCCCACGTTCTTAACACCGAGCCTATTTTAACAGACTAAAAAAGGAATTTGAATTGGAAAGAAAAAGGAAAAAATATTGCATGTAGGCGTGTTTGGCAGCAGAGAGCATGGAGAAACGTGTAGGAGCAAAAATGGGGACTGGGCATGAAGCAGCAGTCTCATCACTACAACTGTAGTCTTGAGTTCGCAAGTTTCTCATGTTTCTCCTCTTTAAACTGTCTCTTCTGTACTTAGTTTGCACCTTAATTTCAGCAGTGGTTTTAAGAAAGAAGGGAAAAAATTGAGAACGGGTAAGAACTGTCAAGTGAGACAATGAAGTTTTTGAGACAGTGGAAAGGTTTGTGTTGTGTATGGATCATATGGTGAAAGATGTAGAGGGAAAGAAGAGTTGGGCCAAAGCCAAAGAGCTCACACCAAGTAGTGGGTGAACAAGGGCTGGGACAGGTCAGTTATGGACAAGACAATTATGAAGTAGATCTGTCTCTGGTTCTAGGGGGTGGCCGTTTCCATTAGCCAGCAATCTGTTACTGCATTATTTTACTAGCTTCCTTTTCATGTTCACTGTGCATTGTTATGAAAAGCAACAGCTATTCATGAAGAAAGGCTGTCTCTGATGCTTTCCCCCTCTGGGCACTCCTTAGGTCTGCTATTGTTGGATTGATTACTTCACATAAGTGTCCACTTCTAGAGTTGAGTCCTCAGCAGTCCTCACCACCACCCTTGCTTCTCTCCAACCAACTGAAACACAGCTGCTTTTATCTTCAGCTAAAGAAGCAGCTGTTGCACAACATGTGTTACTGGAGTCTTTGCTCAGTCAGAACTCTCAGTGAAATTAATGGAAATTCAGGCTGACTAAAAGTCCAAGGAATAACATGAAAATAATGATAACATGTAAATGTTTTAAGTCTCTTGGGTACTTGGACCCTCATGATTCTACACTCTTTATGAGCCTCTCCAACACAGAGAGACTTTGTGCTAATTTATATGCTGAATCTACCTATGGAATGAGTAACATGCAGTTGCACATGCATTGGAAGAACAGAAATAGAGCTTGAAGCAGGAAAAGTGAATGATCATTCAGGTGCAGCTATGCTGGAGCAGAGATAAGCACAAAAGGCTGGCAAACAGAGTGGGATAAATGGATCAGAAAGTGAAGAAAATAGGGAGCAGACATGGAGGCAGGGGATGGAATTCTGTAGGACTTCAGATGAGTGACATGCCTAATTTCAGTGCGTGAGAGACAGGAGGCTTTGTAAGAAATTGGAGAACTGGGGAATGTAACTGGAGCTGCATGAGAGGGACTCCAATATTTAGAGTAAAAGATGGGCAGATGTAATAAGCAGTGGTAATAATAATAAAAAATTGCATATATAAAGAGGGGATGTTTTGCAGAAGTTTTTGCAAGATTGAAAGAGAGGAAAGAGAAAAGGTTGATATAACAAAACATGCTTCACATCCTGTTTCTCTGTGATAGTTTTTGGAAAATTATTTCTCTGTTCTGAACATATCTACCTGGCAATCATGGAGACATTATATGGAGGTGGCTGTTTGAATGTCATGACAGTTTGATGTTTATACCAAGTTCAAGGAATCAACTCCTTACCGGTCAAGTGTCAGTTCATGCTGCACGCTCAAAAAATTAAGTATGAAAGGGGCTTTTTGGTCAACATAGGGAGCACTGAAGCCATTTGCAGTTTTGGTGGGTTATTTTTTGGAGATCAGAATTGGGTGTATTTGTGAAATGAGTTCTTCAGACAGTTAGGCATATATTATCAACTTCTGCAGAGCTATTGCCTTAGATGTGCTCACAGTAGCTATGAAACTGACTAAATCTATTAAAAACATCAAAAGCTTGTATATATTCTACTGAATTTATGTCTCAGTTGTGGCCTATCAGTGTTGTAATTGGTAAGCCCAGACAATGCATCACAGACATTTCAGTTTTTTTAATGACTTGGTTGGCTTTGGATAGGAAAAAAGGACAGATCATAGCCAGAGAATCCAAGTAGCAAACTTTTTAAGGGAGGAGGAAGTGGAGCTGTTTTCCTATGGGCATGGAATGCATAGACTCTTGAGTCCGTGAATGGTGTCGAAACTCCCAAAGGGTCCGGACCCTTCAGCTGACTGTAAGGGACTAATGAGCCTGCCTGGCTGTTTATGGGCTGTGGTTAACCTCTTGCAAGTTAGGATTTCCTGTCGCCAGCAATGGGCTGTGACCGCCAGCACCACAGTGTTAATGATGAGGTAGGGGCTGATGAATGGCTGGACTCCAGACAGCAGCCTTCACTGGCAAAGAATCAAGTGGCCAGAGGGAGAAAAACACTGATGTCTACAAGAGAAATAATGCAAACTCCAGAACCTATAATTCCCATGTTTAAAAAAAGAAAGGGAGAAAGAAACTGGGGACAAATTCAAACCGAGTGAAGCTTTTATCTCTGCATTTTGAATAGAAGATTGTTTTTCAGCAAAACTGGCTGCAAAAGCCAGGCCAGTTAAAACAATATGCAGGCTGCTTGCCTCCAAGTAACCAGAAATTGTTGGCTTGGAGTAGGCTGCTCTGAGGAGCCAACCTGCTGGGAGACGTTATCCAAGCAACGGCCTGAATGTAATTCCTCCCGCTGTGGAATGGCTCTTTGGCAAATGAAGACCCTAATTAGAGATGGAAGGGTTTCTATTTTGTTTTTCTTTAATCCTTACCCTGAGGCCTCAGCAATACAGCCATGTCGCTGCTTGTGTGGAGAGAAGTTTCCAGTTTCCCTTTGTAATAAGAATCCTCTACCTTTTTTATTCCTTTTTTTTTTTTTTTGAAAGAAGTAACAAACTAACAACAAGGGCCCACCACAGTATGGGACCTTGAAATGAATCTAATCCCAAACCAGGAACCGCTATCTGAAAGACAGTCCATGTCATCTTTTCTTAGCCAACCCATGAAAAGTTGCTACATAAATCGGAGTACTGGGGTGGGCCATTCATCCTTCTACTACTGAGCTTATTACCCAGGCTGATTCTTTCTGAGGAAGAAGGCACGAGTTCGAAGATCTCACTGAGGCACCAGCAGTATTCTACTGGACACCAAGGGAGTTTTACAAGCCTTTGTTCTTTCAGGGACTGAGGTCCTGTACGGGGAGTTAATGCTTATTCTGTACTGGTGGATTCTCTTCCCTGACAAAGGTGACAGAAGCTCCAGGGGAATATGCTGCAGCATTTTGACTCTAATAGATGTAGAAGTGAAAATACTTTTGCTGCTTGACAGCTCACCTTGGCTTCTATGAGGTCTGTCTGACCATACTTGCACAGACGATATGCAGCTATGTAATAACACGAAGAGCACTGCTTCTCTCTCTGTTAAGACTTGGATCTACTGTTTTACCACCTCACATGATGATTGTGTTATCTCTGAAATATCCTTGTTTATGGTAGAGCTCAGCCTATGGATGAAGGCCAGCTGCTTGAGACTGAGGCCAAACAAGACAGGATGACACTAAGCAGATGACACTGATTTTTCCATTCCTATTATATTCTTACTTTTGAGGACAGATGCGTATCCCAAATTGACCCTAATCACCCATAGTCTTTTGCACTTAGGCTTGCTTTCATTTCTTTACAATACCTCTGGTGAGCTGTAGTCATATTCTACCTTGTCTTGCTTTCCTATTAGAGGATGACAATATGATATTGATGGGCACAAAGCTCTTCAGCTTTTCAAATTCTGGTTGCTGTAGATGTGTCAGCATGTCTTTGATAGGCTACCGCACATGCCTCAGGCCTGTTCTCTACTCTTGACATAATTTCACCTGAGCTAAATCTGTTTGAAGTTTCAGCTCTTTTCTAAAACACTGAAATATTTACCTAAAGCTGTGGGTCAGGAATCACAATCCCAAGTTGTTATGTCCATAAGCTCTAAAGTCCAAGTCGTTCCACCATAAGCTCTAAAGCATGTTTCTCAGAAAGATTGAATTTCCCTATTGGCTGAGAATGGGTGGAATTCCTGCAGGAATTAAGAATTTCAAAAACTTTGTGATAAGAAAAAAACACTTCTGGATTTGAGACATAATGCTCAGTTTTTTCTTTTGTGTATGCATTCTGATTTCTAATTTTAAGTTGGTATTCTGTTAGAGCACATTTCAGCCTCTGTGTTTAGGAAGAGATCAAATGAAATAGGTAGGCAGTTAAGAAATAAATAAAATGGAGGGAAGTAGTCTAGAAGCGGTAGAGGTGAATGAGATAACAATGTTTTGGTTCCTAGACAGCAGTGAATAGAATAAGAGTCATTCATTTATCATTTCTGTGTCCATGACCTTGTTGTGTTCAAGTGACATTCAAGTCACTTGGATGTGACCTGACTGGGAGTTGAGCTTGCTCCAAGTGTGAGATCTGACAGCTTATATCCACGTGACTGTAGTTATGCGAGTACTCTGATATTCAAAAATGTGGCATGGAGCACAAGAACCGTAACTCAACCCTCAGAATGTTAGCTTTCAGTGAGTTAGAGATCCGTGCAGATGCTGGACATATGAAGGCAAGTTTGGGAAACAGAAAGCTGAGGTGATTGTACAAACACTTGTTGAATAGTCTTCAAAATTTATTTGAGCTTATCTTGGTCAATTTGGATTATTAGGTGGTGGTATAACCTGGCATTCAGAAAAACTTTTTGAGAAATGAAGTTCTTAAAGTAATGGCTGTATTACAAACTCCAACTTGACATTGAAGAGACCATTTTATGGTTCTGTAATTCTGTGTTTTACTGAATTTTAGTTTTAGTTTGCTCTATCTTTGCATTGTAGATAACTAGTAAAAATTATTTTATATTACTACACAGTTTCAAAAATGAACACATCTTGTGACTATTACATTTTGAGGGTTGATTGTCTGTAGGAATTCTCATGCCCTGAAGGGTTATAAAATGTAACAAGATTTCTGAATGACCATTCATTAATTGGTTAGTTGTCATGAATGCTTCTTGCTGAGCCACTGTTACATAGTTCAAGACGTTCTGCTCCTTTAGTGTTCTCTTCCAGTGCTCACTGACCTCTCCTTGTAGCAAGGAGAGTTGGCCTGCACTTGGACTGTAGTAGCAGAAGGCAGGATTTGGGGAACGGAGTCCCTTGAATGCAGTGTATCACAACCAGTAGGCTTGGCTGTATTCAGGATTAAATGAATGCCCTCTTCATGTTTCTTTTCACTCTGTCTAGGCTGTGAACTAATGGCAGTATTTCTCCTTAACCCCAGATAGGACAGGCTCTTGTGGTTTTTTTCTTTTTTAGTTTTAACTGAGAGCTACTTAGCACTGAGTGGTACGGATCTATGGATCGCATTGGAAGCATAGAATGGTTGGGGATGGAAAGTACCCCCAGAGGTGGTCTGTTCCCACTGCCTGCAGTGCACAGGGACACCACAGCTCCAGCAGTGCTCACAGCCCTGTCCCCTGACCCCATCTGCAGGGATGGGCCACCACCAGCTCTCTGGGCACCCTGTGCCATATGTGATTATATAGCATATGGGTATATGGTTGTCTTTTCAGACCTAAAGTACATAATGTTTTTAAATAGTGGTAGTATTTTTAAGTATAGTGCAAAACTACGTATCTATCAGTATTGCTTCTTTGATAAAGCAATTGTCGTAATGCCATGTATTGCAGTATCTGCAGGATACTTGCATTATAAAACCCACCTCAAAGTGCCGGAGGTGCTAAATTGAGAATTACTGACAGGAAGAAGTTTTATATTAGTGCAGTCCTTTGGTGCTTTACTGTCTTGTTCTGATAGTGTTTGCTTTTGCAGACAGAAATCTGAAAGCTCCTTTTTCTTTATCTGAAAACAAGATTTGAAACGGCATCCTGCTCATGCTTTGCTGAACTCAGTGTTTCTGGAAATACTGGGGAATTGTACATTAACAGGGCTGAGGCATCAGTTGGTTAATTTGTAACCCTTCTTCCTTTTCTCCTTCCAGTGGCCTGGCTTTCTAACTATGGCTCTGGCTCCAGGGGCAAGGTGCTTTTGATGAATGTCAGAGCCTGATAACAGCATAGGAGGAGGATACAAGGGATGACCTGTGTTGTATAGATGCAGTCAACATTCTCTGTAGCTCTGAGGGGAAAAAGATTTGGGAGTTTGTTGTAATTAAAAAGTGTATTTGACACAATGCTGTGGGGTTTGTGCAAGATTGGCAGTGATAGCAGAGCACAGCAGTCTGTTACGGCAGAACCTCTTTCTTTGCTTGTGGCTGATGTTCCATGCTTCTCAAGTAAAATGGGTTTTATTACCTAGTTTTTTAAGTGATACCATTCCTGTTGTTGAAAATCAGATGTTATGTCTTTGTTTTCAAATCTCTGCTTTTTCAGTATGCTTATAGTTATCTGCACAATGGGGCATGCAGTTCATGCCCTCTGCTCAGTTTATGATAGAGTTCTTCGAGCTGCAAGATGAAACCTGCATCTCTTGCAGTCAAAATTGCTGAAATCCATGGCCATTCCAGAGGAATAAATCAAGACACTGGACCTTCTCATCAAAAATCATGTTCCTTGGAGTCATGGCACAGGCAAATGGGTTGCTACTGAGTGTTGATTACATGTTACCAGTACACTGTGTGAGAGGCTGGCTGACTTCTTCAGAGGACCAAAGACAGCCGATGATAGAATCAGCTACAAAAGGATTCAACCTCATGCAGCTTGTGTAATCCCACTCTTTTGGCAGATTAATGACCGCTGAGTCCACAATGTGGAGAGTTCTGACATGGAATATTGGGTTTGATGGGCTGGGTTAAAGTAGAAGATATGCCTCAAGTTCAATAAATCTTAGTTCATAGAGAAAACAAGAGGGAAAAACCTCAAAAGCTGACAGAAGTGCAGGTTTGGTTAGGCTGGCTCAGTTATCAACTAAATAAGGATGTACAAACCAATTCTCTTGATGACTCTATTTACTTAGAGCAAACATATCGTATTTTCTGCTGCCTGCCCCCCACCCCAGAAGGAGGTATATTTTAAAACAAAAAGGAAAAGAAAAAAGCCCCAGTCATACTTAGTACAGCTGTGCAGTAAGGCCCAGCTAATAGCGCATGCTGGGCACCTGATGGAACAGTTAGGTAGTTTGCTAAAAGCAGCTTACTGGCATTTGCACTGTAGTTAGCACCTAAACCATTGCTTAATCCTTCCCTTTTCATCTTCAGCATCTTTTTCTCCAAGAGAATAAATCAACTCCTTCGTATACCTCCTACTACAGATATCACTAATAGTTTGTTCTTACAGTGCACTGAATTTTAGAACCAGATTCATTCAGTTGGATCTGTAGAGGCTCATCTAGGAAGACAGGTACATAGCTCTATAAATGTAAGAGTATTTGTGAGGCTGAAGTACTAGCAGTAAGTTATGTCTGTGGCTTCATACAGGTAGCAGATACTTCAGAAGCATCCTTTCCTCCCATCAGTTTGTCCGTTTTATCCAGGAATTTAGCTTTAAAAAAAAAGTGTATTTTTGTTGAGGCTCTCCATAAAAATTAAAATGCTACAGAAACAGATGAATCCTACGTGGTGTGTTTTCAGTAAAAATTAAAAAAAGAAAAACCTTTAAAATGTGTAATAAACACACTGCATCCTTCTGTTTCCATAGATCTTTCAGCAGAAGAAGCTTCGTAAAGTCAGAGGCTGGTGATGTTTAAGGGATTGAGGAAAAGCAAATTCAAAGGTGGTTCTGTAGCTCTGATTTTGGTTGCTCTAGAATCACCGACATCCAACTTTCAATTATGGGGGAAAAAAAGTCTGCCTTATACCTGAATAAATTCTAATGCAGAACTGACTTTAATAGAACCCCTCGGTCTTTGTCTTCCTTGCTGGACATTTTATTTTCAGCCCATTCACATTACCTAACCACTGTGCTTCATTTTGTGGTATTTCTAATGGACAAAACACAGATTTTCACAGCTTGTTTTCTCTCTTTACTTTCTGAGGGGAAAACTCAACTTGCTTGATTGTTCCATGCCTGGTTTATGATTAACTGAAATATACTTAAAGCATTTTTAACCTGTTGTATGTCACATGCAAAGCAAAATAATCCAATAGAAACTACTGTGAAGATTGGAAAATACAAATCTCAAACAGGATAATTGCTAATGAAGTTCTATTAGTTACTTTAATTTTTAAATCAAGATAAGTAGAGAGATTTGTGCAGTTCTGAAGTGAATTTTTTTTTTGCATGTGTCAAGGGGGAAAAAGTCACAGCACTTGAAACCAATGTAGAAAATATTAGTTGAAATGGATTCTGTATCTGTATATAGGTAAAATCAGTATATGAGACAAAGTTAGAACAGATCAGAGGGCTGGATTACCTTTCCTGTAACAAAAGGCTGAGGGAGCTGGGGTTCAGCCTGGAGAAGAGAAGGCTCCAGGGAGACCTTGCTGTGACCAAAGATAGACTACTTATGAGGGACTATAGTGACAGGACAAGGGATAAGAGCTTTAAACTAAAAGAGGAGGTTTAGATTAGCTGTGGGTGTCTCATTCAAGGCCAGGCTGGATGGGGCTTTGGACAACCTGATCTGATGGGAGGTGTCTGCCCATGGCAGTGGGTTGGAACTGGACGATCTTTGAGGTTCTTTCCAACCCAAACCAATCAATGTTTCTGTGTTGGAGTACTTCTTACAGTATTTGCTGATGTGATCGTTACAGTATGTTGCTGCAAACCCTTCAGAGCAGATATAGACTGAAATTCTCTACACATCCTTTGCTACCTTTGTTCTCCATGTTGCTTAGATAAACTTTAAACATACGTATCATGGATCGTCAGGTGTTTTCCTTCACCTGTATAACCACAATGTTATCATGCTTTGCATGGACCTCTTCCTGTTCTTTTGCCCTTCACGCAACTTTAAAGATTTGTTCCTCTCCTCTAATTATGCTTCTGCGTGACTAGTCTGTTATCTGCATCCACTGGAAGCACTGCTTGTGGCTCTGTCTTCTCTTTGGCTCGTTTGCACAAAGCTGGGTGTGGGTTATGGCTCCTGTTGGATGAGAGCCATCCTTTGAGCAACACACCAAGAACCTGCTTCATCCTCGTACATTTCAGACAGTGAAAGAAGGTTGTGAAAGAAGAGAGCTACTTACAGAATGGCTGTGGTTGGAGGGACCCCTGGATGCCATCTGGTCCAACCCCTACTTAAGCAAGGACGCCCATTGCCCAAGAGTGTCCTGGAAACTTTTCTCCAAGGATGGAGACTCTGTAACTTACCTTTCCAGGCAACCTCTGTTAACTGTGCAGAGAAAAAGTGTTTCCTGAAGTCCAGATGGAGTAGAAGAATAAGCTTGTTGTGGGAGAGTTAGCTAATTCTGCTCATGTCTACACAAGCACATGCTTAAATACCAAAAAATAGAGGAAACAAAGGATTGAGTGCCTTATCCAGAGAACAGATTCAGCTGTACACCCCGATTTCTGTTTCTAGTGTGGAATCACCTTCCTATTGTTATAGCTAATGCTGATTTAGTGTTTCATTATTCTTTGTACTTGAGGACAAAGTAATTTTGGAGTTGCCAGTAGAGAGCTTCCTGAAAACTGTTGTCATCTCCAGTCCTCCTGCTCTCAATGAGTGGTTTTTGCTCAATTGGGCTTAATGTTTCTGCGTGTCAGACAGTTAGCTGTTGATGTGCGCAGAAGATACAAAAACTTCCCTGTAGCATCAGTCAGGGCCCATAGAATGATTTGAGTTGGAAGGGACCCCTGAAGGCCATCTGTTCTCACTGCCTGCAGTGCACAGGGACACCCACAGCTCCAGCAGTTCTCACAGCCCCATCCCCTGATCATGGCTGTCTGCAGGGATGGGGCACCACCAGCTCTCTGGGCACCCTGTGCAGTGCCTCACCAGGAGGATGTGGGAGCGCTCCTCAGAAAGAGTAAAAGTTAAGATAGTGATGATTCTATGTGGTGGCCTTGTCAAGAAAACGGGTCAGAGCCCACTGTTCTATAGTGTAGGCTTTTGAGCTCTGAACGTGAAGAAGAACTGGAAGGTGACTGTCATTATGAACAAAGAGTACCTATTTAAGCTACTGAAAGTATCTCATTGATTTATTTTTTTTTTTAATTGCTCCTCACAAAAGAGGAAGAACACTGATGCAGTAATGTCATTTATTTTAAACCGCTGAAAGGAAATAATCTCAGAAAGTTCTATGCCTGGCTTCTTTAGTGCTTTCTGCTAATTGCACGGAAATTGTATTGGGGAAATACATATTTGACCTTGGTGTTGTGAAGGTAAAGCAGACAGCAATATGACTTCTATCCTCTTTCCCAACTGGTGCGTCTCTTTTTGATGTAGTTTTCGCCCACTTTGCTCAGAAAAATATGTTTAGGGAGCAGTCTTTAAAGGGCTGAATAGCCTAATATGAAAAAGTCACATGCCTATTATAGACCGGGATCATTTTAATTGGGACTTGTATTGGCTGCATTATTTTGAGCTGCCCTGCTTGCTAGGGAGCAGATAGGATATTTTCAAAGATGTTTTGGCTTTAATTACCCCACGGGTTTGGGGATCAGAGGAAGGCAGGGTGTCCCTGCAGCCTAGCCCTGAGGTTTTTGGGGCTGTGGGTGCACGGTGGACCCCTAGTTTGCCCCCCTCCAACCTATGGGAAGAAGAACGGCAGATGAGAGAAGCGGCTGTGCTCAGGCCTCAGCCTGCTCATGCTCGTTTGCTTCTCAACCGAGTGCTGTGGTTTTAAAAATGAGTTTTAGGAGAGGAGGAGGAGGAAGGGGGAGCGGCGAGGAGCGGCAGGCTGTGTGGTGTGTTTGTGGCTGCTCTCTGATCTCTTGCCAGCGAAACCTGGAAGGTCAGGCCGGGCTGCCGCCAAGCGGCGGAGCTGGAGCCACAGAGCGCTGGAGCGGGCACTGCTGTGTGCTGCTTCCTGGGATGGGGTGAATGGGCATGTGTGAGGGGTGGGAGCCCCCTGAAATCTGTGCGCTGTGGAACTGGTCTCATTGCAGAGACCTGCTTTGGTGAAGCCGTGCTGGTTGTCCCCTCTCACCTCCCTCTTCTCCATGTGCCTTAGCGTAGCTTCCAGGAAGATCTGCCCTGTGATCTTTCCCAGCACAGAGGTGAGGCTGACCGGTTGGTAGTTCCCTGGGTTGTCCTTTCTACCCTTCCTAAAAATGAGCGTGACACGGCCTTTTTTCCAGCCGCCGGGGACTGCCGTGACTTTTCAAATATCATTGGGAATGACTTGGTGACTATGTGAGCCAGTAACCTCAGGATGCTGAGACGCATCTCTTTGGAACCCATAGACTTATGGATGTAAAATTTTCTCAGGTGATCGTGAACCTGTTCTTCACTTACAGTGGGAAATGTCATTGCTGTCCCATCTCCCACCTTCTGAACCACCTGGCACAGGTTGCCCAGAGATGTGATGGATGCCCCATCTCTCATCCATCTGGGAGACACCCAAGGTCAGGGGACAGGGCTCTGAGCACCTGATGGAGCTGTGGGTGTCCCTCTTCATTGCAGGGAAGAAGGACCAGATGGCCTTTAAAGATCCCCTCTAACTCAATTCCAATTTCAATCTTCCATGGTACCAAAAAATCAAAATAATCCTGTGACATATCATCATTAATTTTCAATGTACTGGTTTGACATTCAAGTGTTAGTGGGATTAAATAAAACTTGCTATGTGTAAGTGTTGGGAGGGACAAAAATTCAGGTAGAATGATAAGGGAAACCCTCCTGATAGGTGCAATACTACTGCTGAGTAGCCTTATAGAAAATGTTTCCAGTTGTATTACTTGGGATTCTTTCCAGTTGTCTTATATTGCTTAATATTGAGACATGGGAAAGAATGTTATTGTCTCCAGCACAAATTTTGAACCCAGTTGGTACTTCTAATTTCTAACATAGGATGGCTGAGGTTGGAGGGGACCTTAAAGATCACCCAGCTCCATCCCCATGGGGCTGGGTATCCACCCCAAAGCTCAGGCTGCCCAGGTCCCATCCTTAGCCATCTCCAGGGATGGGACACTCACAACTACTTTGGACAGCCTGTTCTAGCACCTCACCACCCTCTGAGTAAAAATCCTCTTCCTAACATCTATAACCTTAATCTCCCCTCCCTTTTTTAAAGCTATTCCCCCTTGTCCTTTCACATCTGATTTTGCAATATAGAGTAAAAAAGGCAGATTGCATCTCGTTCACGGGAACTTAATGAGTTGCTGTGCTGTAAACTGCTCATTTGGTGCGTTTGCAAATGAAGAATTTTTCTGAACCAACCTCCAAATCCTTTTTAAGAATATTTTCAGAGATCAAAGTGCCTCGCTTGTTGGCTGACCATTCTGAAAGAACAGCCTAACTACCCTGAACAGTTCTACATATGCTGCATGTTTGTAAAAGATGCCTCTTAGGGAAACAGGGATGAGTTTTCACCTCAGGGCCACATCTCTTCAGTGGAGAATGTGTACTAAATTCCTTTTAACTTTTCCTCCCCAACAGCTACTAGTGATTAGCCAGGTGTGCTGACTTCAAAGAGGACAAATACCTGCTGCTGTGAGAAAGAGACTCCATCTGGGTGTTGGTTTCCCTCATGTGCTGTCTGATGGACTTTGTTAGTTTTAAAATAAAAATGCAATAGAATGAAAAAAAAAAAAAAAACAACCAAAAAACTACCTGAAGATGTTCAAATTCACAGTTTTGTTCTGGCCAGCAGTCATCTTAGTTTAAAAAAAAAAAAAAAAAAAAAAAAAAAAAATTTATAGGGTCTGATAGTCACAGGACATGGGAGAACTAAAAGAGGGAAGGATGAGGTTGAATGTTAGCAAGAAATTCTGTACTCAGCAGGCAATGAGACCCTGGCACTGCTGCCCAGAGCTGTGGGTGCCTCATCCCTGGAGGTATTGAAGATCAGGGTGGATGGGGCTTTGGGCAGCCTGAGCTGGTGGGGGGGCACCCAGCCCATGGCAGGGGGTTGGGGCTGGGTCATCTTTAAGGTTCCCTCATTCTGTGTTAAAGCACTGTGTGATGTTTCATAATCCACAACTTTTGGATGCTTCCTTTATATCCCAGGTTCAGGTTTTGCCAGTCTCTCTGTAGAGCTGGTGTCCTCTTGTTTAGTCTGTGATGGTGGAGGAAATAATGGAGAAATAATGGTTTGCGGTCTGCATCCAGCAAAGGTAGAAGCAGATTTGAGAAGCTTCTGGCAATGATTGCTCTATGGAGCCACTGAGCATCTCTTGAGTGAAATGTGGAGAGGCACAGTGGCAGAAACAGATAACACTGTCTTAACCTAGATGGTTAAAGTACTCTTTTATCTATCCAGAGAATTTTAGTACATTCTAATTTTTTTTTTTTCCTGCTGTTGGTAACTCCAGCTTTGGATGCTATTAGATTAAAGGCTTCACATTTAAACAGCTCTGATGCTGAAACATTATATGCAACAGCTCTGACCTCCAGTGGCCAGAAAGAGCAGTGTTCTCTGAGGACTGAAAAAATCAGGCACTTTGTACACAGATTGATACCAAGAACTTGTTATGGCCAAGGACACTTACAGATCATAAAGAACTTGGTCTGCCTTTATTTTCTACTCTAGTGAACTTGCATCTCCACCCCAAATCACAGAGTAGGCTGTTTTTGATAGTGCTTCCAAGTAATATGGAAGGGGGAAAAATAAAAATATTGTATTTAAAATCTTTGAAGGGTCTTAATGACGTGTGAATTTATTTTAAAGCTTGTTGAAGAAGGAGTTTCTGTGGGAAAAGGTAGAGATTGCAGAAGCTACAGTGAAGTTTAACTGCATTCCATGCTGGTTCCATAACTTTTGTGTTTGTGATGACTCTGTCATTTACTTTAACTACACAGAATCTAACAATGGGAAGTGTGTCCTGAAATGAAAAAAAGAGAGTAATTTCGGTGGTAACTGTGATGTTTTGGGATAAGTCTGAGGATGCTGTCTTTCCTATTGCAGGCAAAAAGAGCAGTGCAGCGAGGAGCCACAGCGGTCATCTTTGATGTTTCTGAAAACCCGGATGCCATTGATCAGGTATGAAGGAGGGAGCTTAGTTTTATTACACCCTCTGTTGGACTCCTTTAGAACTGCAGAGGCAGCAGCGCAGGGTAGGCAGGGCTCTGAGCGTAGCAACCTTAAGACATGCAGATTCTGACTAATGTGGTGCTGTGTTTTTCCTGCTTACCTTCTGGCAGGCAAGAAGCAAGGGAGATGCTGAGAATGATGGGAGAGGAGTGTGGGGAGTTAAATTTTTCTTCTAGCCTTTGCTAGAACCTTGAATCCAATATTGGTACTGTACTTTTGAGAAAGGATAGAGGCAAATATTAGTGGCCCCGAGGCAATGAGTTTTCTGCCCAGCACTACATACAGGGCATTTGGCCGTGCCCAGCTTGTGAGCAACAGCATTGTTGAGCAGCTGCTATTTTTGAGATTGCAAAATGGGCTTCAAACTTCAAACAAATTCCTGCAAAAAAAAAAAAGTATAACTATTTTTTCTTATTCACACCTGTTGAATTTTGGCCTAAGTATTATGTGGACCAGCAGAATTTTTCTTTCTTTTTCTTTTCTTTTTTTTTTTTTTTTTCCCCCAGGGATCACTGTGTAAGTTCCATCTTCTCCTTTTAGATGGGTGAGGTAATATTTCCGTGAGAAGCTTTGAGAAGATCCTGCCAGGCAATTTCGAGTTAACTGAGTAGAGAAAATGAGCTAAACAAGCATGAAAATAGTCTACATTTGGTTTAGTTTTCTTCTGTCTTAAGAGAGCCACAGCAGAAACAAGTGAAATATTTTCAAGTGCAGCCTGAATTTCCTGGGGAAAGAGAAACTATCTGTGTTTACATTTAAAAAGCTGGCTTTAATTGTGAAATGAGCATCTGTTGGACTGAGGAATGTGGACTTTGCAGGTGGTACTTTGGGAGCTGTAGTCTGCATGTGCATCAAGGCTACCGACTTAATTTTGCAAACATTCTCAGTGTTTTTTTTTTCAAAAATTATCTCACAAGGATGTTATCTATCTTGTTTCCAGTCTTTTCTCTGTATTGCGACTTCCAATTACTCTCAGCCATCCGTCCATCTCTGAACACGCGAAGCTGAGTTGCTGCCTCTTTGTGTCTTCCATCTACCAACAGCTCTCCTTCCTTGACTGTTGCTAATTAACTGGGTGCAGCTAGCTACAGTAATTGGAAAATTAGTTGATTATTAAGTATTTGCATGAACAAATAAAATGGAAAGAGGTTAGTGCTGCAGCTGGCATTGTAGACTTTATTACAGGACAGAGCAGTAGCTTATGCAAATGCTCGCAACCAGAAGATGAATGACAAGACCTAGTTTCACATGCACTAACCATAAGTGGTACTTGATTGACTGCCTTCTCATGCAGTTCTGGACATTTGTGTGTCATGCATTTTGATTCTCAGCCAAAGGACCTAAGTGAACACTTAGGTTTGTAGTAGAGAAGAACAATTGGTGCTTGAATCGGTTCCGCTTTCATGTTCATTTACTCTTCTTTCCATTCTCCAGAAGAGGAGAAGTACTTGTGCTGAAATGTGCCTCCTGAGCAGATTTGTTGTTGTTGTTCTAGCTGAACCAGGGCTTAGAAGACCCTCTGAAGAGACCAGTGGTGTACGTGAAGGGTGCTGATGCTGTCAAGCTAATGAACATAGTTAACAAGCAGAAAGTGGCACGAGCAAGGATTCAGCATCGCCCCCCACGGGTGAGACTTTAAGAAACTTTATTTAAACGTTGCACTGCTGTTACTTTGTGCAGTGCTTGCTAACTGCAGAGTGCAAAGATGTCTTGATGCTCCCCGTAAGAATTAACAGATGAGAAATTCTGTTGTAAATAAACTGAGGAACTTTACTGTGGACAAGTGGCTATGTTTGATTTAAGTGTAGGATCCACAATGTGGAACCTGATGTCTTCCATATATGTTCTTTAAAATTTATAAATGGCTAACAATCTTACATAATAGAGGCTTTCCTTTTTCTTAGTTATATGCCACAGTTACTGCGTGCACCTAGCAGTTCAGATTTGTAAGACAGCCTGCCCTGTGTTAATTAATTTCTTGGGTGGTATTTTAAACATGGGTTAGTTATTTTATATTTTATATTTGTAATTTTAATGTAAAATGTTATTCTAGAGATTTTCTTTTTAGCACTCATTACATGTAGCTTATATAAGAAGAACAAAACTAGAGGTCAGCAATGACCCAGTTACCACTTTGGTTTTGTTGTATTTTTAAGGAATACTTCTGATAAGAAAAGTGAGAAGTGCACCATTTGCTGAAGACGTAAATACTCATTTTTGCTTGCTTAGATATGCAAGACAACCAATAATGCATGAAAATTTGTACTAGTATAATTCATTTTTTTAAAAAAAATCTATTTTCATGTAGAATTAGCCCAGATCTGCTGTGAATTTGACTTCTCATGATTGGCACTCTGTATTTCATTCACTTGCAGTAATACATGTACCTCAGGTTTGTCCCATAGAGTCCTCGTTAATGAGCAGAGTGCATTGACTTAACATTTTCTGTGTGTATATGTGACAGTGACCACTGAGAGAGTAGAAAAGAGAAAGTAACAGTAGATTTGACTCTGATAGAAAGGAAAAATAATAATGTTGTTCTAATTTTTAAGCAACCTACTGAGTACTTTGATATGGGAATTTTCCTGGCCTTCTTTGTGGTTGTGTCTCTTGTTTGCCTCATTCTTCTTGTCAAGATCAAACTGAAACAACGACGTAGTCAGGTAAGAGCAGTAATGGTTTATTTATTGAATGCTGAAAGTTAGTTTCTTTTACTTCATCCTAGAACTTGCAGCCTTTAGGAATACAGTATGCTGACTTAGAATAGCCATCTTTGGGGAAAGGTTTTTATCCATGGGTGTAGATCTTTGAATGGATGTGACGATGTCTTTAAAGGAGATCTGCATTGACCTCTGATGTCCCTTCAGTTAAATTCAGACGTTGAGTATAGAATGAACCATTTAGCCTTTGGGAAGGAAGAGTATTTCTGTTTGTTCAGAGGTTGTGTATCAGTAACACTGTTGTACTCCAAAAGAAGTCCAAATGTTCATTAATGTGTTGAGGAGAGATTGTAATGATTTAGAAGAAATCGCAACTCTTTTTCAGTAGAGTAATATCCTTTAATTCTTAGTTGGAGAAGGTTGTGAGGTATAAAATATTGATATGTGGTGATTCTAGATGAGGTGTTTTTTCCTATGAGGCACGAAAGAGAAAGCTAATAGAAGTTAATGGACCTTGCAGTTTGAATTTGTAAACTGTTCACTGCGTGGGTATACATGTATAAGGAATGCAAAGCACTGCGCGTTAGTTTGAGCCTGCTGTGATTTGAAAGGTACGTTAATTTGATATGGTGGTGTTTTCTCTGCTACTACACTACAGTCCCTTATGCAGCAGTGTTGCCTTTTTTTCTTCTTCTTATGTTCTAGAATTCCATGAACAGGCTTGCAGTGCAAGCACTGGAAAAAATGGAAACTAGGAAGTTCAAGTCCAAAAGCAAGGGACACCGGGAAGGTAGCTGCGGAGCTCTGGATACACTCAGTAGCAGCTCAACCTCTGACTGTGCCATCTGCTTGGAGAAGTACATTGATGGGGAGGTAAAGGATAGAAAGTTTCTTCAACGTAGGCTGAGAATGTAGCTGATTTATTTTAGCCCTGTGACGTACAGCTAGCTGTTGGATGCATCATGTAGGCATCATTGAGGTTGTGCCATTTGCCGGATGGATTACACTGAGCAGCCAGCTCAGACTTAACTGCATTCTGCAGTTACCAACATAAATCTCAAGAGCTTTTCACCACACTGCAAAGCGAGAGCTGAGGGGGTCTCATTTTGCAGGTTGATCTCTCCCTCAGGCTGCGCTGATGGGAGACCAGAGAAGGGAGGGAGCTCCACAAGGTTCAGGAACCAGTTTTAGCCTCCTGTTTACCATCTCTGTGTCGATGTCAGCGATTGCCTTCTCTGACGTAGTTCTACTCAGAGGAAGCAATGAAAGGATGAAGTAGAAAATAGGCCTGTTAAGACAGCAGCAATCAATAATCAAAGCTTTTAACTTCCATATAAAAAATGAAGATGTTGTTAAATGGACTCCATTGATCTTTATTTGTGTACATTTCATGTGTTGGAGATTACTTTAATGCTTTAATATGGGTTCCCCCAAGGCGTTCAGGCACAGGACACACAGTAAAAAGCACCTTAAAAAAGCTGGCTACTTGCAATGAAGTTCTAACATTAGGTCACTTTTTCAGAAGGTTTATCCCTAACCACTCTTCTTTTGGCTGAATGTGGTGGTTTTTTCTTCCTTACTGCTTCTAGAGCAGGAATTCAGCTATGTTGAAAAAAGAGCTAGGAATAAGGTCTGAGGATTTTCTCATTAGGCATCAGTACTTTTTATGTCCCTTCATGTGTTCCTTTAGGAGCTGCGTGTCATTCCCTGCACTCACCGATTTCACAAGAAATGTGTGGATCCTTGGTTACTGCAGCATCACACCTGCCCTCACTGCCGCCATAACATCATTGGTAAGTCCTGCAAATGAGGTGGGGATGTTCAGCTGTACCGTGTATTTTGGACTTCAGGCTTCACAATATGAAACAGAAGTTATGCCTGTAGATAAATCTCTGTAAAGCCCATAGTTTTATTGTAATGCAACCTTAGAAATGCAGTTGTTTAAAAATGACTGCATACCCTGGAATAACAAGCCACATTTTTGTTTTTTCCCTTGTTTTGGGCACAGTACTCAGCAGAGAGCAGCATTGGTCAGCCTTTTGAACACAATGAGGACAAATAAATTCAATAGAATTATTTAATAATAATTTGGGGTTTTTTTGTAAGTTTGAAAAAGTCTTCCATTAATACTGGTTTATGTAAAGTAATGTGCAAAGAAAAAAACAACAGCAATGACTGCCAGCTTTGCTCTTAACCTGCAAGACTATACTCCTACTTCTTCACTCCTTATTTCTCTCCTTCAGAACAGAAGAAGGGAAACACAGGCCCAGTCTGCCTGGAATCCATCAACTCAGCACGCAGCCGGCAGCAGAGGGTGATTCTGCCTGTCCATTACCCAGGCCGAGTGCACAGAGCAAACCAGATAACAGCATATCCTACACGGACAAGCATGGACCCTCATGGAAATCCCATCACAGTACTTACAGTTGAGCGACATGGTGAACAGAGCCTCTACCAAGCCCAATCTGCAGCCTATATCCGAAGTTACCAGCCTATTCATTTAGACCATGCTTTAAACACACACCACTGTAGCCTGGAACATAGGGCTTATTCTCCAGCTCACAACTTCCGACGACCCAAGTTTGGAGGACGAAACTTTTCTAAAGCAGCGTGCTTTTCCCAATATGAGACCATGTATCAGCACTACTACTTCCAAGGCCTTAGTTACCCTGAGCAAGATGGACAGCCTTCAACTGGCATTTCCTCAAAGGGTCCTTCCCGTGCCTTTCAGCCTGGTAGCAGTGTGCTTTTCCCTCCTGTGGTACACGTAGTGCCCTCATCTCGCTTGGAGAGTGGCAGTACCTCCAGCTTTAGCTGCTATCATGGTCATCGTTCGGTATGCAGTGGATATTTAGCTGACTGCCCTGGAAGTGACAGCAGCAGCAGCAGTTCTGGTCAGTGCCACTGCTCCTCTAGCGATTCCATGGTTGACTGCACCGAGGTCAGCAACCAAGGTGTTTATGGGAGTTGCTCCACCTTCCGCAGCTCTTTGAGCAGTGACTATGACCCATACATCTACCGCAGTAAAAGCCCTTGCCGAGTGGGTGAGGCTGGTGGTACAAACAAGGGTGCAATTGTTCTCTTGGAGGACCCCCATCAGGATGAGCTCCCAGCTCATGGTCACAGTCTGGTGAGTGCTGACTGCCGGCCTGTGCCAGCTTCTTCCTCAGGGGACCAACTGTCTAATTGCAGCATGGATATGAACTATAGCAGTAATTCCTCACTAGAGCACAGGGATCCAAATGGCACTACCTCAGAGGGAGGACCTGAGGCCGCTCCTGGTGCTGCCTTGGATGTTAAAATGAACTGGAAGAATCCAGAGATAACAGGGCCGCTTATGGAGCAAGCATGCGCGTGCTGCTTTGAACTCCAGCACTCTGCCCTGGAGCCTAGAAATGGGACAGCTGACTGCAGTGCACTCTTCCTCAGTTCTCCACTGTGGGGGGCATGTGGCCCGGGGTTAGAACCACAGTCAGGGAGCACCCAGGGCTTGTACAGTATTAAATCAGACCACTTGCATAGGACAGATAGGGTAAAATACGAAGGGTTGCCATGCTGCTTCTATGAAGAGAAGCAGGTAGCCTGTAGTAGCAACAGTGGCAGTGGAGGTGGTGGCTGCTATACAGAAGACTATGCAGTGAATGTGCAGTACACGCTTCCTGATGACACCTTGCCAAGCTGTTATAAGGGTGTACATGATCTGGGTCAGCGCATTCCCATCATTCCTGAAGACAGAGACTGTGAGCTAATTCTACCTACAGAGTGCCAAGGGACCCACACAGGTGGCTGTAGTTCCTGGGATGGAACATCTGAGCTAGATACTTACCTGCACTGCCAAGGTATAGGAGAGGTACAGGACGAGAGGGAGGTGTGCTATGAAGCAACATCTTTCCTACGTCAAAACTGCTCTCAGGAAGAGGAAACCAGAATGCTCTTTCCTAGTTCCACTCCGCACTCCCAGAAGTTGACAGCGACCACGCAAGTCACAGGTAATCAGTTTGCTTCTTTTGGTTACTCCCTACCTTTTAGTTGTAGCATATGAAATGCAAGATCCCAGTTTCCCAGATATGTGCAGCCTTAATGGTTACTGCAATCTTTTGCATAAGAGCAGGTTATCAGTTAATCCTTCCCCCAGCGGTGTTATTCTCTTGTTACCTATGTTCATTTGGCCTTAGCTAGAGGGATAGAAGATGATAGTTAAGAGCTTTCATTCTCTTTGTAGGGACTGCTAGTACCAAGTCCCCAAAGCCAGGGACGTCGTGCTGGTTTGGGAGCTTTGACATGTTTGAATGGATAACACCAGAGTAGGCAAGGCCAGAGTGCCAGGAGGGAACTGACAAGATGGAGCTGAAAAATGAGTGGAAAACTTGGAACTGCTGTAGGAGAATACATGAGAAAATTTCTGCCATTCACTTGCACAAGGGGAAAAAAGAACCACTCATGGAACGAAGGGAGTTCTTCCTTACCTGCCTTGCCTAAATGAGTTAACAGAAACATCCTAGGCTGGAAAGGTCCTTGAGACATTATCTAGTCCAACTCCCTGCTCAAAGCAGAGTCAGTTCTGAGATGACACCACGTTGTTCAGTTGCTCAGGTTAGACTCAGTTAATCCAGTCAGATCTTGACAGTCTCCATGACAACCTCCAAAGGACATGGACTGCACAACCTCTCTGTCCCCTGTTCCAGTGGCTAACTGTTCTCACAGAGAAAAGTTTTTCTACATCCAATCTGAACATTTCATGTCTCAGTGAAAGCCTGTTACCTCTTGTCCTCCATGCATCACTGTGAAGACCCCAGTTCAATTTTGATGACAATCATAGCATGGTAACTGCAAACAAGCCCTGCTTCCTCACCCTCTTGTCACAGGGCAAGTGCTCTAGCCCTCAGAGCACCTTGGCTCTGTGCTGAACTTGCTCCAGTCAGCCACAGTGTTTCTTGTACTGGTGGGACCCAAACTGGACACAGTAATCAAGACGCACCGTTCTTTAGTTTTAACCAGAAATTTTCTCTTTATTGTTCAGGTGCTGGATCTCATCCCTTGGAGAGAAGCCAGACTGGTGACTAGACTTGTCCAGATGACACCAGGTGGAGAAGTGGAGCTTATCACAGACTCCAAATTCACACGGACTTCAATTTGTTAAGCTTTGACAAACACACAAAAGTGGTAATGTGGAGAAGTCCCTCCCCCACTTCCTCTATGTCCACATCAGCTTGATTATCCTCTTTCTCCCTTTTGCCTGAAGCCTTCAGGCCTCCATTGGTGTGCAAAGCCCATGTGGGACATGGTGTGGAGCATTCTGAGCTCTAATGCCGTTTCTATATTAATGACAAAATGTTATTTATATTTTCTTTTTAGAAGTGACCGTGTCAGCTCTTGCTGAGAGGTAACACGGTGTGTTAAATAAGCCAGGCTATGTGTAGACGCTGTTGCCTCCTACTTAAAGGAGTCCAGCCTTTGATAAGCTCAGGGCTACACCTGCCTTAGAAACCAGATAGCACCTTGAAATAAAGTAGTCCAGAGGGATACAGCTGCTGAATGGATGTTCAGATATCAATTAATCCTAGTAGCAAATCCTAGTAGCCAGCAAGTTATATGCGTGATTTTGAGAGAGGTGAAGGATTAGACTGTCTCCTTCTTCCTCTCCCCTCCCCGCCTTTTATGCTGCTCCGATGATTTGGCTGGGAAGAGTCTCCAGCCATCATGATTAGTTTTAACAGATTGGGGGTAGGGATACTGTTAGCTCGGGTTGTTCATATTCCCATTTCCTGCTAAAACATGGACCTCATTGTATCTTCTGACTGGTGAAGAATGTTGAGGGAGGGGGGATCCTTCCCTCAAACAGGTGGTAGAAGAAAGTGTTTAGAAAGGGTGAAACCTTTGTAGATAGTGAATCTTGGCTTCCATAGGAAGTTTTACAGGCACTTGTAGCCCCCCTCATGGCTGTGGGAAATGCTGGCATATGCAGGACAATAGGGTTTGCAGGGGGCTTGTTGCTTGCCTGGCTCACGTTGGAAATAGGTCAGAATCTGTCTTGTTCCCTTATAGCCTGCAAGCATGCCTAAGGGGAAGCAGTGCTTGTCACCCATTGCACATGCGGGAAAACGAGGACTTGGTTTAGTCATTGTTTCCTTTGTTGCTGTGGTTGATGTAAGCTTCCATAGATCGATCTGTTTTAAAGGTTTCTTGGGCCCAGCCAGTTTGCTTCATTTTCGTCTTGTGTACAGAGAGTTCTCTGTACTCCATTAGCCTGGGCACATACTTTTGTTCTTGTTCTTGTACTAGTGGGGACATTTGTTATCATGGGATAACGTCTGTCGTCACTTCTGATAGCAATTGTTTCCTGTGGAAACAGCGGCTTCTGAGTAAGAGGCTACCATAGCATGGTTTAATTGCCTGTCATGCTGCATGTGCCTGAGGACACAGTGTCATCCTGTCTGCTATATTCACAGCAGGAATTCTCCTAAAGGGAAACTATTTTGTTAATGCCCACACTGCCAGCCTTCTGCAAAGATTGGTCTGAAGTTCAGTATGCTTCGAAGGTATTTAAAAGACATGAAAAAGAGTTGTACGCTTCACGTTATGTTTTCAACCATGATGTCCTTGACAGCACTGGGCTGACTGTGAGTACCAGAAAAGGTAACTTCTTTTCTGTATAGTCCCAAAGGAAATACTTTATAAAATGCAAACAACCAAGAAACAACAAATTAGGTTGGTTTGTTTACTTTTCCTTTCTGTACTCGATAAATTAGGAAAAAACAATTCTGTTGGAAGGAGTTTCCATTAGATCTCTCCAAGTGAACAAACGCCCCAATCCAGCTGTTCAGAGAATTGACACAAGCAAATACTTGGGTAGAAAACTGAAACAAAATTTACAGTAAACATATTTCCTGTGTATAGAGTTTATTGAAAACTTATTCATTCTCTGAATGACTGTAGTAAGTGGTATGTGTTAGGAGAAGCTAGTCTACGAGGCTTTTTTTAAAAGTCTTACCTTTCTCCTTCCTCCACTCAAACGAAAAGCATTGCACACATCATGGGATGCCACCTGGATTACCTTGTTTGGTGTTTCACGAGGCACTGTGAGGCCACCTGAGATGCACTGTGCTCCATAACTGCACGGCATTTTGTGGCAAAGCACGGTTCTACAAGAGGTATTTGAATGTTCTGGCTCATGGTGTTCCTGTACCAGCCTCCTTCACATGTTGTGGGGGTCTCTGCCAGTGCCACAGTCCCTGCAGGCCTTACAGAGATACCCTATGCTTGGTTTCTGTGTTTGGCTTTATAGTCAACTTGTAGTTCATCCTCGGTGTGTCTGTACAGTTATAGGCCAGCTGCCGTGATAGGTGGTTTTTATAACAAAATACCTTTCTACTACTTCCATGAACAGTTGTCATTGTGTTTGGCTCATGAGGCACTATTTAAAATGTTTGTTGTTTTTTTTTTTAATGATCTTATAGCACTTAAAATTGTTTTGTATAAAATTTGCTGTAAAGATTTGTAATATGGTCAAAGGGCTCTTTCTCCTTCATTACCATTTTTTAAAATGTTTTAAAAGCTAGAAAGCATCCTGTATATATTCTGTATATGTATAGCAGCACATTTCATTTATGGAAATATGTTCTCAGAATATTTATTTACTAATATATTTATCTTAAGCCATGTTTTATGTTGAGAGTGTGTGACATTATTGTAATAATCATTGAAAATCACTAACACGAGGCCCTGTAAATACATGATAATTGCACACAAAGATTTTACAGTACTTGCCGACCAAAAATGATTTAAGAAAAGTTGTAGTTACCTGCAGTTTTGTAAGAAAGTGTACAAATGTCTGTATTAAAAAAAAAAAAGGCAAAACCACGCAAAAATACAGTTTTATTGCATACATGTGTGGAAGTCGTCCTTATTTGTAGGGAAAGGACACAGCTGCGCTTCTCCAAGTGCAGTCCTACATGAACTGCTTTTAAGAGCAATGCTTCTCATTTGTTAAATAACAGGTAGACATATATCTGCATACAGCACATACAGATCCTAACAACAATGTCTGTGATTAAAAAATGCAAAGTTTTGTTTTGTTTTGTTTTTTCCCTTTGGAGACAACCCGTAATATTCTGTCCCAGGACCATTCAACTTTCAGGTAAGTGCCACACTGGAGTATACAAAATAAATCAGTTTTTTACTGGGCATTATGCTCAGTGTAAGGCCACTACTTGATTTTAGCTCCTTCCTAATCGTGTCTCCAGCAGTCTCAGTGCCTGTTGTTTGGTGTCCCTGCTCACAGCTGGCAGCTCTTGCTGTTAAGGAGAGGGAAGTTAGATGTTAAAGGTTACAAAGGAAGGGAGGGCAAAGGTGTAACGAGACAGAAGGAAAAGAGGAGGATTGAGACCATAGTGCACCAAAGTGTGCTGTAGAAAAGATGTGGTTAAGTGCTCTGCTGTGGGAAATGGGGAAGGAGACGCAATGAAGCTTGACGCTGCAGGGTGGTAGTCCATATTACCAGGACAGTTCTTGGACTTCTGTGTAGAATGAAGGCTGTGCGAGAGGGTCACACAAGTCTCTGAAGCCTCAAATCACATGGCAGCTGGCACACACCTGCTGGAAGGCATCCTCATTTCTGTTTGGAACCTGCATGTTTCCTGTAGCAAGGGAACTTATTTGTGGCTTAACTTCAGATAAAAATAATCTATTGTCCTGAACTAAGACTGCTTTGAGGCCCGAGCCATCACAGTGCAAATGGATGCAACAAATGGAGAAGTCATGTTGAACAGATAGGCTAAACCCAGGTTCATACCCCGGATCATGAAATCACTGGTTCCACTGCAGTTAAAATCAGCCTTGTGCTGCTCTCATCGTGTCAACAGAGGGCATAATATGATCAAAGACATTTATTAACACATAGAAGAAAATGGCTTGGATGTGATCACTGGTGGATAATGATCTCTGTGCATGTATGTACGCACATAAAACACATATATATGCTGTTGTTGAAATAGTTTGCCTCTGTGTGTTATGTGTTTTCCATGCAGTGATACA
>JAOWBP010077303.1:5620-23191 GCA_028571105.1 Tragopan temminckii
CTTTAGACTGTCCATGGCAGAGGCTAAGACTATTACAAGCCCTCTCTGCATGGTCAGCAATTTCATTACACGTGCTTCATTCTCCCCTTTTGTACATTCACCCACAGATGCTCAGATTCTGTTTCTGTAGTGTTGGCTATGATTAGTGCAAGCTTCTTAGGATATTACAAGCAACAGTGGCTGTCTACTGTCTCCTGAGTGGGTTCCAAATTTCAGATCTCAGACAACTACACAGTCCTCTACACATACTTATAATCTTTGTTTTCAAGTCCAAGGTGGGCGATTCATCAACAAACCACAATGGATGCTGGGGAATACCAGGTGCAAAATCCAAAGCTCCCAGCCCTGAAGCACTGATATTCCTTACCTACCTGAGTTGTGCTGTCTTGGGAGAAAATAAAGCTGTTCACATGAGCCACAGCCACCACATAAAGAACAGGGCACCAGGTGTTGCGCAGTGCACCGGTGACCAGTGTTCGGAAGTAATGTCGCAGGAGGTTCAAGTTATCTTCAGGAGGGGAAGTGTATCGCTCCAGAGGCACAGGAAACTGCAAGAAACCCACCCAAAAGGCAACATTACCTTCTGTGGCAGAATCTAAGCAGTGAGGACTTCCCCAGCTGTTAAGGCACATGCTGCCATATAACACAATACAAATGGGGATTGTGCCACTGAAATGGAGAAAGACCATTACTGCCCACGCTGACTGATGTGACATGCCTTTGACAAAGCGTCCTCAAGATCTCTTCAGCGTTATGGATAAGTGTTTTACCAGACAAGTGATGGTACTTGCTTTTTGGCACAGGTAGGAAAAGGTGTTTCAAAGTGAAAAGACAAAGTGCTTTCAGCAGCACTATATCTTCTGCTAACGTATCAGAGAGACTTACAACAGCCTATGCATTTAGCAAGAAAAGGAAAGCAGATATATATGCCAGAGTTAATGCTGTTGTTAAATTAAGCTTCCAACATTTTCTGACTTCACTGTCTAGCTTTGAAAAATAGGTTAGAATCGCTTTTAATAACAACTTAGTTTTGTTCACTTCTCCATTCTCCCGAAGTCCAAATTGTCTTCTCTGTTTTCACAAGTTCTCTAGGTCTAATGTTACGTATTTCACTTTGAAGTATTTTCTTTGCAAGACTAGAGAAAATCATTGATTCTACTCAGTTCAGCAACAGTCTTCAGTGAAAACACAGCATCTATGCTGAACTTTAGTCTTTGGCTACAAAGGCAATATTACTAAAATTTTTACTGCCCGCTAAGGTAAGTAAAACATATCTTAAGGCAAAACGAAAGAAAAAAAAAAAACACTTCCCCCTAAAGCGATTTTGCTCCTATACTTATGAAACTAGAAAATACATAGGGAAGGGCTACTGGAAGCACCACGAGTACAGAGAGCTTATCACAAGAAACAGGCCAGAGAATCCTGACTTACTTGGCTTAAGAAACAAAGACTCACCTGGCCATAACAATATAGAAAAACTGGCTGCTGGGGCACTACAACCAGGTCAAAAGCACTGCAATCACATGAGGCAAAGCATATAAACTGCTAATTCACAATTTATTTATTTATTTTTTTCCCCAAAAGTTGTCTTTGTATTAGCAAACTTTAGGTTAAATCAGGCATCATTTGTCATTTTGCAAGTGACAAAGAATGTAAAGCCAGCTGAATTCAATCTTTTTTGTTCTGCTCATTCAAAAGAAATGCACTCCTGCACTTCACAGATAAAACTTTCTCACCTAGTGACCCAGTCAAGCACAATTCCAGTACAGCCAACTGTAAATACGGTCTGAGAGGAATGTTCCTATGCACTGCATAGGAACAGATTCTCACCAGGCTGAGAAAAGAGTTAAGGGGAAGGTAACTCATGCAAGAAGAGCATGGGGTGCAGACTAGCCCTTCATACATAGAAGTCATAAATTAGGAACTTCTCAGCCACTAGACCAAGCAGGACATGGGACAGCATCCACTGAAGACTGAACAATCTCATAGCTCCCACCTTTCACATTATACATATTATCAGCTCTCAAAACTAAGTTCAAAATCTTTCTTGAAAGGATTCTTTAACAAGAGCAATCTACAGGAACTGGACACTATTCTCCAGACTTACAATCAATACGATCGTTTCCCTCTCCAAGTCCCTCCTCCCATTAAAAAAAAAAAAAAAAAAAAAAGCCAACAGTATACACTGCTGTAATATACCTCAATTAAAAAAAAAAAAAAAAAAACACTGCTCTTCATTCCTATTTCATTTTACATTCCATGCACTGGATTTTCTTCAAGAACAATGAGGACTTGTAAGTGAAGGAAACGAAGGAAGAATGAGTATTCTACTGGACACTGAGATAAAGTAGTAGTAGTAGTAGTGCTGGAAGAATGACCAAAACAGGGCTGGAGAAACACAGGCAAGAGCCCAGTATCTCAGAAGGGTGCAGGCAACAACCATAAAATGTGATTACCTGCTGGAGGGGCACTCCCAGTGCCCGCAAGATACTTGTGTGCTCCCCAAAAACAGAGAGACGTAGATGAACACTGAAACGCTTCTGCAGAGGTAGAAGAACAAAGACTCCAAAGAGTGGATCTCCAAAGGAGACACCTTCAAACTGCTCCAGCAGACTTATATAGAGATCATGGAAGGATGCCAAACCAGGGAGTGGAGCATCCAAGTTCAGGGAGTCCAGAGCCTTGGGCTGGCAATACACAGAAAGAAGTGCAGCCGTGTAACAGTGGATTGGTGCTTCTAGAAAGAGGTCACCACCTGTGAGGAAAATGCACATAAGTCGTGCAAGTTTGGCAGCAGTAGGGATGCTCTGAAGGGTTTTAGGACGCCAAGTTTCCAGCAACAAGATCCACTGAAGGTTCCAGGTCACAGTGTTGACTAGATCAAGTGGGAGAGAGTTCAGCACAGCCCCACGCGTCTCTGCATTAGTCACTTTGTTGTAGAGGCTGATAAGTGGAAAGAATGGCCAGTCTGAAGGCAGAACGGGCCCTCTGACTTCAGGAAGCAGCATTGATTGGATGAGGTAATTACGTCCTTGGTAGGATGCTTGGGAACGCACAAGGGCAGGCTGCAAGTGAACAAAATGAGAGAGGTAGCAGGAGCGGATGGCAGGCAGATTCTGGTATGATTCTCTCAGCAGAGCACCACGAGTAGGCTTTGAAGATGCTGCTGCTGCAGAGCCAGGCTGTGACAGTTTGGCGCTGGTACCCAGATGCAAGATATCAGAAAAGTCAGCTGCTTCTGGCCCTCCAGTTTTCCCTTCACTGTAAGATAAAAGCAAACATCAGTCAAGAAAATTCCAAACACATTAAGCATCAGCTTAATAGAACATAAGCTTCATAGAACTACACTTGGAATTACCAACACAAATGCATTAAATGAAAAACTTCCACACAAAGCCAGTGGTCTGGTGAGGAAGCTGCAATTCCCTGTCCAGGGAGACAACTTACTTACCAGCACAGATGTCAGGGTGCTGAAGTGAAATACTGTATATCATGTAAGGCCACCTTGAGTCAATAGGACAACTCCCACAGTGGTAGCTTTGCACAGTCAAAAGAACCACACAGACTGGCAAACAGGAATTAAGGCAGAGGGGCTGTCAAACTTGTGTGCCACAGTCTCAGACCAGACATTTATCATGGTCTCAGATTACTTGCCAAACTTTTGCAAAATGGCATATAGGAAGTATCTGCAAGGAGGTGAGGGTGTGGGGAAGCTTTCCTTTTTAAAGGAAAATTTGCTAGAGACGTATTTGCAGCACACTGGTCCAATCTCCTACAAAGCTGCACCACTGCAAGTTTTAAACTGATTCTGAGGAACAAAATAAACTGCTACCATCTTGGCCAGATGTAGGATGTGTCACATTTGAGATGCTCCACATTATTCCTAGTACAACATAGAGAATAGATCATAATCAATTAAGAAAAAAAAAATTGTGTAAGAACTTGTATAGTAAGGGTTAAAAGGAAGGTTTAGTAAGTTTTTCAGAATAGGTCAGGATCCCATGTGTTTCCTAGCCTCGCTACCATCAGTGCAGTAGAGGCTGGACCTTAGTGAAAATCAGTTCTACCAGAAATCACTGGACCCATGCCACTGAGGGGATCAAAAGAAACTGGTCACATTTCTCAACATGGACACAACCAAGATAAATTTACAACCACATTGCCAGTCTGACCAGGAGACTCCATGACTTAAGAATATGCCAGCGAACATTCTGAAATTTGAATACAAGCCCTACTGAAGGTCAAAAAACATGACCAAGTTCCACTGCCAACATCTGCTTTTTCATCATTTTCAAGTCTTCCCATGTACCACGCTAAAGAAAACAAAAACAAAAAAAAAAGCACAGCTTACAGAAGAAACTCTGGATTAAAGGCAAGATCCAGCAGGATCTCGTAAGCCAGATGCTCACTTCCCGGCAACAGACGGCTCAGCAATGCCATGGCAACACAGTGATAGAGCAAGGCATGATGGCTGTAATCCGGACAAGTGCCTGCCTGCACAGAAAAGAAACAGATAAAACTACTGTTTGTCAACAAGGCCATCAGCAAGGGCTGTGCGGGGGAGGCAACTGAGGGAGAGATCTCGCTGCAAAGTGAGAGGCTGAAGAGGACCACAAGAACAGCATTCTTCATCAGCATTCACATAGACATCTTTCAGGAGTGTTGCTAGAAAAGTTGTTCTCACTCTAGTTCAAAGACAGGCAAAAATATAGTTTTGTCATCTAAAGTATTTTGGATCTAAATCCCCACGTCAGTAACTATAAAGATATTACTTGCTCATGGGGCAGAACAGTCAAGATAGCAGAAGACCAAATCTAGATCAGCTATGTGGAAAGACCAGCTGCCAGAGTTAGAAAAACTAAAGTGAAGTCAACTCCAGGAGTGAAAGAAATGAAAGAGCCAACAAGGATACCATTTTCCTAGCCAATACTAAAGCGAAGTACTGCAGATGATACTCATGGCGCAGCATCCACGCAGATGCGGGAGTTACTGAGGGGGGTGCAGTCTGCCAGCTTTGATGCAGATAATCCTTCAGGCCTTCAAAGCTCAGCACAGAGCTGTACTATAAAGGAAACAGAAATGGAGACAAATATTACTAACACAGTCTGCACTTGGAGGAAAGTAAAACAGTCCTCTCTGAAGTCTACCATTCCCTGCTTTCCCCATAAGAATTCCTGTTGGCTTCTGTAAGATTTTCAGAAATGGCCTGAGAAATATCTGTCCTTCTGCCACAGTGCTCACACCTGTGTTCAATATCAGAAGAATGAAGAAGTTTCCCCTTTCATTTAGTTTGATCTCATTTTTCTTTGTTACATATCCTTCAACCATCCCTCTTTCATTATCTGACACTTTAGTCCAGCCAAACAGTTGTTTAACCATTCTCAACGTTCTTTATAACTCCATCCTTTAAGCTTCATCATCATTTGGCACCTGCTCTGTAATCCCAGCTTCCCAGCCTGAACTGGATATGGGAATTCAAAGACTCGCCTGTTCTGAAAATGAAGGTATTTCTCTCCAAAGTACTTTGATATTTTTACATTAAAAACACACCAGTTCTATTTTAATAACCTGGGACGACACAAATACGGATCTCCTTCCAAAGCATGCTATCATTCACATAGAACTCAGTGAAAAAGTATATTCTCACCTTGCTGATTAGTCCTTTGTGAATATGGGTGACGCTATCGATGAGAAATAGGAGTGCAGTGAGGAAAGGGAAAGGTGACTTGGAGCCAACTAGGCTCAGAGGAGGTTTGCCTCCAGTACAACTCAAAGATACAATGCTGAAGATAGATTCAGGTGCTGGGGAACAGGACAGAGGGTTGCACAGAGCAGAACATGGCCTGTGTGAACACAGAATGAAAGAGATCAGGTCAAAAGCATTCATACTACTGAAAATTTATCCTGTAAGAATGTTACTATCCAAATCATGCCACACATTGCGGCAAAATGAAAGCCACAATGACTGCAAAATAGAAAGGAAAAAAACCAAAGCAGTATCAACAGTTGGACTGTCACATAGAAGCTAATGCCAGTGAGCTGTCACAGATTCTAGTCTTCAGCTATACTGCTGTTCATGATGTGCAGAAATATTGATGCAATGATGCATCTCTGATATCAAACATTTGAAAGCTTTGAACCTTGATTAAAAAAACACACACTTCCCCACATGCATATGTAATCCAGGCCAATAAATCTGCCCACATACTTTGGACATTTCAAAAATTATCAGACAGGCAAAGCCAAAAAGCCAGCTTTTATCTAAAACTGCCGTTGCAAAAATGCTGCCTTGTGCGTCACAAATTTTGGTGCTAGAAGCTTCAGAACTCAGTCCTCAGTCACGAAGGAACATGAGCCAGATTGGTGAGCATTCAAATACCATTTCAAATCAAAAATTTCCAGTGTTCCTTACAAAAGACTGGATGTTTCCCTTAATACAAGTCCAACTTCTCAGTTTACCCCTCTCCAGAGAACTGATTGTAGAGTGGTAGTGAGGCTCCCTCTACAGCAGAAAGAGGGAACATCCACAGCGCTGAACAGTGCCCAGAGCCTGAGACCAAATTTATGTTATGCAAATGTCTGAAGGGACAATTTGGTATCCAGCCTTTCACTTTCTCTCCTGCAGGGGCTTTCAAGGCCTCTGTGGAGCTCTGCAAGAACTTAAATTATTTTATAAAAGTAGTTCATACACAGCGTGTGAATGGTGCATGCACTCCCACTGAAGTAAGAACTCAAACTGACATTGCTTTGTTCTTGTTTTTAAATCAGGAAAACTGAAAAATAATCAAAGTCAAGAGTGAATAAAATCTATTTGAAATTGATATAAAACACAGCTACACAGAGAGGTAGAGAGGCAGGCACTGCAGCAGTATCAGTAGACAAGGAGGAACTAGAGAACCTCTGCAATGGATGTTTTGTGTTGTGAGGGGAGAAAGGACAAAGAAGGGGTATAGGACAGAGCCTTACTGCACTGTAATTCATCCAGTTTTCAGTATCACACATATGAGGTACATATGTAAGGGGTAAATAAATGGGAAGGGAGAAAATCATCTAAAGCATAACCGTACTTTTTGACGTATTCTAGGCCAACATTAGAAAATTTCTTTGCTGTGAGTGGATTCCCAGCCCGTGGAACCACTGTGTTTCGTGCCCTTCTGACCACGCAGTACAGTATAGAAATGAAGCAATGAAGTAATTTTACCTGAGCAAATCCCACATGCTGTGCATGGCTGGCTGGCTGAGCAGAGGCTGCAGCACCTCAGATGTCAAACGTTCCAATTCCTCTAAGCAGTCAACTGGATTGACTGATGGCTGCATAAAACAAGGGAAAACAAAGGAATGCAAAAATACACACTGATGTAGTTACGTTCTCTTCTGATGTCGTTATGACACATCACATTATCTACATAACAGTACTGCTATAGGTTAGAACTAGCTTAACTGCTGAGAGAATGGAAGCTGAGAGCTGGCACCTCAAGGTGTCCTCATACTCAAGTATTAGAATGCATCAGAGAGAACTCTTATTTGGCTGCAAGTAAGGCATGGGATCTTTGGGAGCAAAATTCCCTAAATGTAAGTTTGCTCTATGTGGTTGACATCCCCACTTCTTAACATTCTACCTCCTAATATATGCTGATCTCATTTAACTTGAAGAAAACACAAAGGAGATCAGAACTTGAGAAAACAGACTGGCATCACGAGGGTCACAGGAAAAAAGTAAAAATAACAATATTCAGCTGTATAGAGTGCAATTGACCTACTCATCAAGACAAGGCTGTGGATGAACACTGCACAGGGAAGGATCTGTGGTTTTTAAGAGAACCATCCAAATTCTTCTGACCCTAGTAAGCAATATTCCAGATTGAACGAACAGGCTGGCACTTCTTTTTTCACTATACTTTGCCTTTGTTAGAGAAATACTCATTGCTGTAACAAAATCTGATTTTCCCCCAGGTGAAAGCTGTCTCCAGAAATCAGTCAGAAAAATCTAAATGTTATCCTTAATTCTTAGTAGTCTAGAAAAACTAACCCATGGAAGTCCCTGTATTCATTAGTCTAGTGACCGTACAGATTGATTTTTTTTTTATTTTACTTTTTTTCCTCTTATCCATTCAAATACACTATGCGTAATTTTTATTTTATCTTTAAATCAAATCAGCTAAGCACAGGCTGATGATTACCTTTTTATTTTATTTTATTTTTAAAGTGGAAATTAAAATTCATATGGCACAGTCCAAGGACCTAAGAAATTATTCAGTCAGCTGCTTTTCTGGAATATCTATAGAGGGTAAAAATGAATAATAATCTCTTTGAATGGTCCTCCTGGGTCTCAAAAGATCAGGACCTAATGACAGCAGTCAAAGGAGCTAACTACCTTTGGAGAATTGAAGATATCTTTGAAAGACACAGGCAGTTTCCACCCTAGCCAAGGCAAACAAATACATTTGTTTCAGGCCTATTTCAGAGGAATTAGAGAGGTCTGAATAAATACAGGCATTAAATTATCCCCACATCTTGAAGATAACTCTCCCAGGTCAGAACTTGGGCACATCAGCTGGGCAGTAAAGAGGAATCCTGTACTTATCTTTAGAACATGAATCTTTAAAGTAGCAAAAGTATAAGACACTGTTTTTTCAACAGCATAATACTGATATGCCACCTTCAGCAAACTCTGTTAAAAAGATGGAAAGATGGTTACATACTGCAACAGTGACTGGGTTAGAGAATTTGACTTCCAATGTTGGTGGGGCAGTAAATAAATTCATCTTTATTGCCTCCTGTCCGAAGTTCATATGGTATGACCCTCTGTGTTCAATCTTCCTACAAGGTTATTGGAATAACTGTCTACATGCAGGATCTCAGACCATCACAAACGCAAAAATGTGCAACTTAATTTAGCCTACAAGGAGGAAGGACTGCCAAACTGAATTAGGTCATATTTACTGCATGCTGGGTATCTCTGCAGTGAATCAAATGAGTCATTGCACTACCACACTCCTTGATTGAGACTCTGAGCCCAGAAGAAATAAAGACAGTGACATTTGGCATTGCCAATGTGAAGGATCAGCACCCAGCTTAGGTAACAGGTGTAGCAAACAACATCTAGTCCTCATCTGTGTTCTTTAAAGCCTTTCTTTCTTTTTTCCAGGTTTTCAGTGGTAATACAGAGAAGCTGATACTGGCGACATGAAAAGACAACCTATGTTTTTCTGTCCTTACCTGCTGACTGCAAGCACTGTAATAAACTCCCAGGTAGATCATATAAGTTGTGGTCAGAGGCTGAAGAATTTGCCAAGTTTCTGTCCAAGATATCACCTGCAGGAATTTTTTCATGCTGGTCTCCAGAAAGGGCTGTAAGCCTGACACTTGATTCCACGTTACTGGAGGTGGAATATGTTCACTGTCTTCACAGCTATTATTGAAACACAGCAGAAGAATGACATTGGATAGTGAGGATGCCTTGAAAACAATTCTCTCTAAAATATCATTTTAATAGCAAAATTTTAGTTACGTGTAGCACGGAAGACGGATGACTAATGACAGCTACTACGGGAAAAACAACTTTGCACATTCCCACAGACTAGAACAAATCATCTTAGACAGAAAAGTCAAATGAGAAACTATGCATGAAAGTTTCTTCATCTGCATTACTCTCTCCTTAGCTAAGCTTTGGTTTTACTGAATGTTACCCCATTATCCAATAAAACTAGCAAACCCACAGCCCACTTTTCTTAATCCTGATCCACCTTGTTCTCCACAGTTTCTTTCCTCCAGACCTCAGAGAGGTCATTTCCTTTTTCCCTGAAGGAAAAGTCAAAGGAGTTTTCTAGTTCATTCTGGCAGGAATGCATTGCTAAATGCAGATTTTTACCCCTCCCTCTTATCAGGCTAGTAGGCATACAGCTATCTACCAGTCTTCAATCTACCTCTTCTGTCCTCGTGTCAAAAGCAACATATCCCACCATGCAGGGATTCACATGTGGGACAGTACACCATATGAAATGAACAAATAGAGAAGGGTAAAGCCAGGTCTCCTAACTGAAGAGAATATAAGACAACTGCTCAGATGCACAAAACAGGTGACAGAGGGCCTACCTGCTCAGCTTGGCGTGCAGCTCCACTGTACAGCCTGCAGTTTGTGTCACTTGTATCAGCAGAGTAACCACCGCTGCAGCTCGCTGGACACATAACTCAAACATGGGATTCTTCTCATGACTAGTGCTGAGCAACTCAGGCAGGGACTGCAGTATCCTCACCAGCACAGGATAGAGATCCCTAGAGTTTAAAACACAAAATATACGAGGTTGGAAGTAGTCCAACACCCTGCTCAAGCTTAGTCAGCTAAAGCAAGTTTGCCTAGGAACATGTGTAGTTAGGTTTTGAATATCTTCAAGGATGCAGAGTCCAGTCTTTCTGAAAAATCTGTTCCAGTGTGACTATCTCCACAGCAGAAGATTTTCCTTTATACTTAAGAGAAATTTCCTTCATTTTGATTTGTAGCCACCGCTCCTTGTATTTTTCCTGCTATCACTGGGAGGACCTGGCCCTTTTTTTTCCAACAGCTTCTCACTGCTTGTTGCTAAGACGAGATGAGAAATATCAACATCCCCAAACAGAATAATCAACAGACATTGAAAAAACAACAAAGAATTCTATCATTCCCAATTCAACTGAAAGGAATCTATCCTGCTTTCAAACATTCCAACCAACTCTTGAAAAAAACACCAAATATCTTCTTTTTTTCCTCCAGTTTTCAAATGCTCAGAATATACATAGTTATAATAATGCAAATTCAAGCAATCTTCTGCTGCTTCTCTTTCCTCAGTATTATCTACAATGCTAAAAAATGACGTGCTGTGTTTTACTTTATTAACCAACACGCTGTTGTGCTCAAAATGCTATTGCAAAGAGAACTTCCCTTCCAACAATTACTACTGGCCTCTCCTCCACTCCTCTTCAGGGGAACTCCACAGCTATCTCCATGCTTTCAAGGAAGACTCAATGCTTAAGGAAGGTCAGATTTATTCCAGAGCAGACCCTGAAGTTCAAGTACAAGAACCTGAATTTTGTACTGAACTGAGAGTTGATGCAGAGTTTGTCTGCATTAGTCTGCCTCAGTTTTCATACATGCTGGGGACTGCTGCCCAGACTATCCTTAGCACATCAAATTCAATCCTAGGTCTGCTGCACTTAGCATGTCTTGAGGTCACACAAGCACAGCTGATTTAAAAGCCTCTGAGGGAAAAAAAGATGTAGTCCTAAAAAGTTTAGGCTTATCCCACAGGACAGAGAAGAAACAATGAATTAAAAGTGATTAACCACAAGAAATAAAAGAGAGCCAGAAAAAGAAAAGAACTCAACACTAACACCTTCAGAAACTGAGTTTTACTGCAGGAGGCCAGAGGAAGGGAGGTAAGACTCCCTGAAGGGAGTAGGAACTGATTCTAGAGATCCCAAATTCAACCCTCTGGAACGTGATGCCTCCATTGTGCTCTCCACCCCCACCATTTCACTTCTCCAGCTTTGGACTGTACCGGTAGAGGTCACAGGCCTGACCGTAACCAGCAGCTACTGCCCACAGCCGGAAGGCTTCAGTGTTCAGTCTGATGGCCTCTTCTCTTGGCAGAAGCAGATCCTGAGGATCTTCAGCTGTAAATCGAATTAACCGGCTCTTCATTTCAAACTTGTTAAGCTGTAAAACAAATGAAAACAAGTAAACAAAGACGAAAACACAACCAAGGAAAAAAAGATTTCACTCACATGCATTATGACACTCGCTAACCTGACACACCAAAAAAACTGCAGATTTTACTGCACTTTATTCTAAACTCCCCTAGCACTGTTCTAACCTGTTTTCACATCTTAGGGAGCATACTACAAAGGGTCCATAAATCATTAATGGCAATTAAGATGGATGTATCCCTGAAAGAGATGCCTGGGTGTTATCTAATCCATTCCACACAAAGAGTACACTTAAACCACAGAGTTTTGCCTGGCCCCCCACACACTCTTGTTTTAGGGACTCTCTGAAGCACTAATTGACTTTTAAACAAAAACTACTCTTCTTTAACTAGTCATAAGCAGAACTCCAGTAGTCAAGATTACACTGACATTTATCTTATTAAAAACACTGTACACAAAAATCACTGAATGGCTTCTTGCATTCCTCTTAAGAGCTTTCAGATGGCTTTCACAGGTCATACAACCTGAATCTTTCTATAATTCTTTGTTTGTTTTACAAAAAGGGTACCTCCTGCCTATTAGTTTTTAAAAATATATAGAATTCTAGTGCTTTGAAAATGTTCTGAGGTTATTTTAGTATTTAATTAAGCCTGACATGACTCATTTGCAGTTCTCTAGAAATAACTTTTATCCTCCCCAACAACTGGATATTTTTGTTCAACCATAGAAAAGAGCTTCTCCTTCCCTCTCCCACACATACAAAAGCTTATGTGTGCTCTGTCTAAACAAATGCACCGACAACGTCTTTCTCACAACACAAGGACACATTATAGATAATTTGAAATTCAAATGCTTTAGAGCCATCTTGTTGGGAAATCACTGCACACCCACAAGAAGCAAAGGAGCTGATGAATCAAACTATGAATTCTGACACCCCTCCTACAGAACAGAGGGGAAAGTTAAATTTACTTCCTGAGGAGGAAGACAGAAGAATTCTGTTTTTAGGTACAATTCCTACGCTATTTTGTTTTTTAGTATCTTCCATTCCCATGTTCAAGTGCCTGCAACAAGTCATATGAGAGTAAAACAGAACCAAACCCTGAGCAGTAGGAACCTTGTAAACAATGTTTGCATGCCTGGAATACCTGGACTACTCAAAATCCAAACAAGAATGAAATGTAGAGATTTTCTGTTATGTTCCTACCACCACTTACAACTTTAAATATCCCACCATTATCAGCATGTTTTTCTATGTGTTTTATAGCACAACTTAGTATTTTCCTGCTGATGCTAGCAATTTCCTGCATAGTGATTTATTAGATGCTATTAAGAATACTGAGCCAAAACACCTCAGAGGTGCACACTGCACTGTAATGGGTGCTGCTCTGAGTTGATGTTACGTATTTATAGCACCTGTGTGATGCTCTGTATGAGTGAACACAATTATCTCTGAAATGGAAAACCTGTCCAGAAGTAGATAAGAGGGGCTGGAAGCACTGACAAATAACCTGAGCTGTTAAGGTAAATTCATGGCAGAAAAGTTCAACTAGGGCTGTAAAACATGAAGACACAAATAAGACCCCTAGTTTATGAAGTAAACATTGTAAACATGAGTAAACTCTCATTGGAGCCACAGGAATGTACAGAGCAATACATGCTGATGTGCACTCTAAGCATCTGCCGCTGGCCGGTATCACTGAGCTGTGCTGCACGATTTTGCACAGCTGCACTACATAGACCTCCCTTCAACCTCAAAAAAAAAAGAAAAAAAGGAAAGAAAAGACTGAAATAGCTTCCCTAGTGCTACACAACAAAAGACACATTGTAATACTGTCAACAATTCCTTCAGAACACATACACGCATCTTCTTCACAAGGATTATTTTGGCTTCTTTATTTCAGCTCATACTCTGTCTTCCAAGAGATTTCTGAGGTTTCCCTGCAAATGGCAGAAGATATCTATAGAGGTAACCTCACAGAGACTGTGGTTAAGAGCTACACCGTGCTTGAACCACCAGCAAGTCTAATTGGAGGCTCATAGAGTCACAGAAGAGTTGCTGGTCAGAAAGGACCTCTGGAAACTGCAGTTCTCTCTGTTAGAACAGGTTGCTCAGAGCTAGGTCCAGTAGAGTTTTAGATTTCTTCACAGACGGGAAGTCTGCAGCCTCCTTGGGAAACCTGTTTGTGAGTTTCACCACTTTCACTTTAGAAGTAAATTTCTATTTTTAACTGTCTTGTATTTCAACTTGTGCTCACTGCTTCTCATCAGTATATCCACTGAAAGGGTAAATTGTGCTGTTTTCTTTACTCCCTCAACAAAACACACATCACCACCAGCTTTCTATTGCCAAGCCTAAACAATTACAGGGAAAGATTGAAAGTTGTATGTCAGATACTTCAATCTCTTACTCATTTAAGTGGCCCTCTTGCTTCCCTTTACCTCAGAGTAAGACTGAAACAGGAACCCTGACCGCATATCTCCCAGTTTCGTATGTACTGGTCAGGTCTGAATCACGTTCTTCAGCTTAGTCATCCCCAGTTAATTATCCATCATTAGTGAGGAAGCAAGGCACAGAAAACAATGGTATTTGATAACCAAAAAGCTCTTCTGATAATCACTTACCAGCCTGGCTGTTGCGTTTCTGCCTCCAGATGCCAATACTCTGATGAACTTCATAGCAGCAGCGCAAGCAACTCCATGGAGACTGGTGAGTAAACATCCTGGTTCAGCCACATGAGGATCCCATCGAGTAGGGAGAAATTCCCTGACAATGGTTTCAATCAACCGAGGACAGTCAAGAAGCTACAGAGAAATAGCAGGCACCACTAATAACTAAAAGCATGCAAATCCAGTAGCCATACATACAGAACACCCAAGTTTGCCTTATCTCCTTGTCATAACTTCATCTGCTTCTTTCTTCCCTTTTTCAAATCTTTTCCTACCATTCCTCCTGTACCATAACAGATTTACCTGGATGCATGCTTCAGAGGAGTGCCTTGCTATATGAGTAAGGATGTGCAGGATATCCAGGACAACCGTTGGAACAGGTCGTACCACCTCAAGGATATACCTCAGCCGGTGCTGAATCCGTGTCTTCAGCAGTCCCTGAAAGGAAAAAAAATATTCATTATGCTCTTATTAACTGCTTTCTGAGAAGCAGTTGCAGGAAGAGAAAAGCAGATGCAATTAAATCTTTTGCAGATAGAAAGTATTAAAATCACCACCGGGGAAACGAAGAGAGAAGTTTCTGTAGATTTGCAAGCTAGTTTGCTAGCAAACAATCAAAGTCGGCCCAACAGAGCAGGAACATCTGAACTTTTGTTCTGTATCAGACCACCAGTGAGCTTTTTGGATAGTTGTGTTCTCCAGAGTTTGAAACTGCAAGTAATAGGGACTACCTCTCCTACAAAGAACTATTAAAATATAATGTGGCTGAAAAGGCTTCCCATGCTTTTTGACTCATTTTGGCTAGCCTCCACCTCCATCTAACACAGTACTCTTTCTTTAGTCCTGACGGTGCTTGTCACATTGGAGAAAGCTGACAGAAGCAGAGAACAGATACCAGTTTCTATTCTGCAGTAAGAAAAGACAGATGCAGATGGATTATGTGATTTTGTATTGCTCACAGAGCAGAAGATCAGTGACCGTGGTCACTAATCAATCTTAGCGATAGTGTTACGCACTTCTAGTTTAGGGAAAAGGTGCAACACTTGAGTTGACAGGACTGCTATTTTTAAAAGTTGCAGTCAGGCAAGTCTGAAGCTCTATGTTTGACTGGATTCAGCTGCTAGTTTAAATATTATTCTTCTAATATGTGGAACTGGGATGTAGCAACCGATTAGCAGGTGTGAAATAAATTCCATTTCACAACAGCTGGAACAACAGAGAATTTTATGCCAAATCTTATCTGAGTTCAGACCACGTAACTGTTTCCAGAGTGACAAACTGACCTCATCTCTTATCTACATCTCTTTCGTTAAGCCTCTTAAACAGCATAACCTATTAGAACAAATCTGAACTCACAAAGTCACTAACTGAAACCAGATATATAAGTACAGTAATTCATTTGCCCAGTGAAGTTTATAACCATTTGCCATTCAAATACATGGACTAAGTGATGTGACCACAGACCTTAATGACAGCAGCTCCAGCAAGGTGGAGTTTGAGATGGCAAAGATTACTGTTGTTAGATCTCCTATTTAAACTAAACTTCACATCCCTGGCATATGTGACATTCATTCTGAGAGATGCAACATGAAGAGTGATATTAGGGAAACGCTAAGTAGTCACTGCATCAAATGCAAAGAGAATGTCATTGTACCATTCTAATTCAGAACTATCCAGTTGTAATTCTCTTGCTTAACTTTAATAGTGTCTGGAACTGTTTCACTTCTAGCTCAAGTAAGTGAACATGAAAATCATGTCTGTATTCAGTCTTTCAACAAATCATGGTCATCAGCATGCTTGTTGCCAATTTCCCTAGAGGAAGTTAGAGATAGTTAATGATGAAACCACACTGGTCAAGTCTCAACATTTTCAGAGGTTAATAAAATCACACTACTGATAGCGTATGACAGAAACATAACATCCAACAGCCAAGAAAACGTTCTAATTTTTGTTCGTAACACTACTAACACACACAGATGAGTACACATTTCAAAAGTACACACAGCCGCTGTGCACAGTCTGTTTTTCCAGAAAGATTTCAGGCCGAGCTGTGTGCTTACCTTTACAACGTCGTAACGGGCTACATCTGCATCTGGTTTGTTTTCATCCTTTTGTTTTTTATTCTGAGACTTCTCTGTTCCAGTTAATTCTTCTTCTTCTTCTTCCTCTTCTTCTTCCTCATTGTTGGGGACAAACGGGAATGCAGCCATCCCTTGGTACCATGAGAAAGTCCAATCAAGGTATTTCTATGAGGAGAGTAAAAGCACACAAAATTCTCTCACAAAGAGATCATGGAAGACCAAAAAATAAAAAAATCTAGAACACACAATTACAGAATGCCTTATAGATTCCCACCTAACTCAGGAAAATAGGAACACAATAAAGGATACTCTAAACATTTACAAGTAAATGAAATGATTTTTCAGAGAAGTGACTTTAATCTATGATCCACAGACACTTGGGAAATCATAAAAAGCAATTACCGTGACATGAATTAAATTCACTAGACAAGGAACAGAAATGCAGCTTAATTGAAAAATGTTTAAGATAAAAATAAATAACCACCAAGGGCTCTAGAAGTTAAACTGGAATTTGACATTTATTAGCTCTATTCCCATTTCTGGGTCTGCATGGTAGGCTTCTAGAGATCTAACCACTCTTTTCTAGCACCAATCTCTTTGCAGCTTAACATAAAAGGAACTTGAAACACAGGCCATAGTCTGCTTTGCCCATAATGGCCTGCTTCTTTTCAACCAGGAAGACTCTTTAACCTTGCTGTTCAGGGTCCAGTATCTCCGAACATCCAAAAGAAGTTTCAGCCTTCTAACAGGAGACAAAGCATCAAGGAGAAAATAAACTCGTAAGAATGGAAAAATAGGTATACAGAAGTGAAAGAAAAGTATGTGAGAACAACAGATGATGGACAATAATGGAGAGAAACTAGTACTACTGCGAGGCCTGACAAAGCAGCAAAGCAGGGAAAATACTTAGTCACTAATTTGTTCAGAAGCAGGAAAACTACATAGCAAAAAGCCAACAACAGAAGAGGTTGTATTAAAAATAAAACGTCTAAGTCGTACGCATACACTAGAAGTAACATGCTCTAGATTTTAAAGGTGTCAAGAAGGAAGAGAACTCCCCCAACTGCATGCACTGAATTTAATCATAGGTGGAACTAATTTAAATAGGAGAAAAGAGGACTGAATCTCTCAAATTCTAATA
>JAOWBP010077318.1:0-74262 GCA_028571105.1 Tragopan temminckii
CCCCCTTGCACCCGGTGTCTGCGCAGCACTGAATAAACCATACCTGCTTTGTAATCTTACTTGGGTTACAGAGTTTGTTTCCGTATATCAGTGGTGTTCCTGTATATAGGAGTTCATTTGAAGGGGTTACCTAGTTACTCTGGAATATTCCACTGCCTGAGCAAAAGCTAAAACAGGGCATGCAAAATTAAGGCATTTTAAAAAATATCAACACCAGCAGAAGAGGCAAGTGAGAAATACATTGAAATTCTGCAAAGGGAATTGCTGGATGAGTACCAAGGAAAATATCCTCGGGTGAGACAATGGAATCATTTTCTGTAGAAATTGGGTGCTTGCCAGATGAGGATGGTCTAGACGGGCTTGAAAGGTCCTCACCAGATCATATGTGAAAGAGAATACAGATATTTTGGTGACTAACTTTGAGACATAGTGAATATCAAGCAGCAGGTGGTCAGGCACAGATATAACCGAAGTGACAAAAAATGATCTGCTACAGGAGCTGTGGCATCCAGATCGTCAGCCCCTTTTCTGTCCTCTGCTGCTTCACAGCATCTCCCACTTGACATTCCAATCTTTGACATGTCCCATCCTTTAGATAAATGATGACTGAGAGTGATCCCCTTGAGCTTCAACTTGGAGTGTGTTTTTATTAATTTATTTCTTGCTGTGCTAGATTTCTCCCCCTTCACTTTTAAAAGCTCCTTTGACTTTAATTAAAATTCTCCATAGGCTTATTGCCTTGAGAGAGAGAGAGAGAGAGAGTGCGTACGTATAGATTGGTTTTAACAGTTTGATGACTAGCTACGTGGTACAAAGCTTGCACAGCCTTCCAGTGTGCATGTGTATGCAGACAACAAAATGATATTTCACATGTGCCCTATGCTGTCCATTTGACTTTACTCCTGAATACTGGGACAGAAAGCTCAATTAGAATAACTGAACTATAGAATTGTTTGAAGGGCCCTTAAAAGCCATCTGCAACTCCCCTGCAATGAACAGAGACACCTGCAGCTCCATCAGGTGCTCAGAGCCCCATTCAGCCTGACTTTGAATGTCCCAAGGACAGGGCGTTACCACTCTGGGCAGCTAGGATTGGTAAGCACTTGTGCATATGAAGTTAATGGGCTGCAAGCAGACATTAGAGAAGAATTCTGTCTGTGTGAGGATCTGTTCTTAGTTTGCAGAAAGGCAGGGCAGAGACGTAGCAGGCTGGTGTAGACTGCTGGAAGATTTTGTGTGTCCAGGTAGAATTTAAACATTTTGGTTTTGTAACAGAGAGGAAAAAGTTATGTAATAGTCTGTGAATCAAAATGGTAGCTTACTTAATTCTTGGTCCTTAATGAGGAGCAAATGTGCCCACCCTCTGGGCATGCATCTCACTAATCTTCTGTGAAGGAAAGGACAAGAATGCGGCAGGACTTTATCTTGCCAGGCCACAGAACAGATGGTACAGGCTAAGTGCTCTTATGTGTGCAAAAGAGCTGGTAACTCAAGTTCTCGTAAGTGAGGAGCTGCTTTCCACCCCGTCCTTGCCTTCCCCCTTACATTAAAAAGGGCTGTTTTCTTATCCTAATTTGAAACCGGTGTCTAAGATTACAGTAAAGACAGGATTGCTTCTGGGCTGCTTCAGGGACGTGTATGAGTTTTGCCCTGTGGTGAGCTGAGGGCTGTCTGCATCCCCCATCTTGCTGAGGTATTTTGAAATTTGCATTGGATATATAAGCCCCTCTGCTGAGCACCTTAATTTTTTGGTGCTACATGCTCAGGTCTGAATTCTAATTTCAGGCAAGCGGAGAATGTGAAGAGAGAAGCATCTTTTTTGTCTTGCAGACTTAAGGCTCTCTCTGAAGGCAGTTGGTGCTTCCTGGAGGTCAGTGTCATGTTCTGAAGAGCAGTATTCTTCATGAATCTCATTTCAGCAGGTTGCTTTTTATTGACTGCAAGCTCAGCTACCAAAGAACGTACTGTCATAGTTCAATAAAGGCCAAAACCTTTTGCAGAACACCTTATACGTCCTGCCTGGGATCACTGCTTTCAAGTCAGGCCTTGCACACAGAAGACTTTGTTCTTCTTAACCCTGTCAGTTCCTCACCTTCTTCCCAGGGTGGGTCTGATGCAGCAAAAAGAAAAATAAGAAAAAAAAAAACCAACACCTCCTGTGTCTCTGTAATTAAGCATGGAGTGTCCCCACTCCTTTATAACTGGTATTTTGGAAAGAATAAGTGAGAATGGTTCATGATGTTCATATCAGTGTCTGAGAGGTAGAATATGGGAGGTGAATCCAGTGACAATGCTGGCTACATTGCACCATGCTTTGCTGATTTCAGCCTTTGCTGGCAGAGGAAGGAAACCTTGCTTATTTTTTACTTCTTTTCCTCCCAGAATGAGCCACACCTTACTTAGAACAAAATAGCTGTGTAGATATCTATGCAGTTTTGTCTATCGCTTCACACTTCTCTACTCTTTTTTTTCCACTCCTTTTCCTGTTGAGGTCTGTTGAGGCTGTTTCTTAAGAGAAGAGTGAGGCATAGCCCCAGTGGGTAGTATCCAGGCACATCTTTCCTGATCTCTACGCGCTGGTCTTGCAGTTAGTCCATTCTCTAATACTTTGTTCATTGGCCTTGTGAGATTAGGAGTGCCAGACTGGTGGATTCTGGAGTTGCAGCTCCAAACAGCTATAGATAGCCTCTTCAGCACTCTCTTTTATTCTACTTTTATTTATTTATTTTAAGGTTCCATGGTGCAAGGACGTGGCTCTGCATCTAGATACTTAGGAGAATTTCTTATAAAGCTGTACTGGGGCTCTCAGTCCTCTTCTGTGCACATGTTTTTATGCTTTTTTTTTTTTTTTTTTATTATGGAAAAATCTAAGCACTGAAGTTAATCACAGGCAAATCCACAGCAAAACTGGAACAAAGGTGTCCTGGCTGCTCCTGTAACTGCTGGACTACTCTGTGAGTGGTTGGTAATTCCCTCTTTGCTATCTTGGCTGAAATTCTGACATAAATTATTCCCTTATCTTTCAGCCCATGCATACTTGTAGCAAACAAACATAGCCTTAGCCCTCTCCACTGGAGAGAGCTGATAGAGAATTGCTTTATAACACGCCCTAGCAATATCTTTTGAATCCCTGGATTTTAAAGACAAACAGAAAAGATACCAATGTAACTGTAGTACTGCAGGTGGAAGTGTCTTCCATCTGAATATTTTATTTCTAGCCCTTTGTATAGAGTGAAAGCTGCTGGGACAGGGAGCGTTTCTAGAGGGAAGATAGCTGTGAAAAGACAGAACAAGATAGGTACCAGTTTGCACTGATTCCTTCCCTAAAGACGAGGCCTGCTTCTGTGGCTGCAGGCAGCTCCTTAGTGTTTCTGCCTCTCCTCGCTAACGTGTGGTTGTGGAGTTCAGTTAAGAGAAGTTTGTGGAACAGCTGTAGGTCTTTATACTGTCATTTGTGATAACTGGAGAAGTGCTGCTGTGTATGTAAGATACTGCTTTTCTATCTGCATCTGCTGTCACATATTTAAAAAGAGATAAGTGGGATGTGTTTTGGTTTGTTCAGTTTGCAGTATGATACCCAACACTGCAAGAAAAAAAAAAAAAGAGTATTGCAGATCAGCATCCATACACTCAAATACAGATGGGTGTGTTCTGATGCTACACAATAGCACTGAAAGGCACCCAAGTAAAATGAAGACATTTAGAGAAAGAGGGCTAGAATGATTTTTTTTTTCCTGCTGGTAAACTTTATTTTCTTGTTCTATACCAGCTGAAGGACACAAGCGTTTTGTGGGATTTGGGGAATGATTTCTGGGGTTCTGGGATTAGGCATCAAATTTAACAAGATGATATATAGCTTTGAGGAGACACATCTGATGTACCACTTAGCTTTCCCATAATTTACTGCCTGCCTGTGGTCTCTGGAGGGCAAGGGGTTTATCTACACTCCAACTTGACTTTATAAATAGCAAAGCAGGAGAGGGAAAAAGAAAGTAGGCTGGGGATCTGCCTGCTAAACTGTTGTGGTATGATGGTGATGCAGGTAGGTGACATTAAATGCTACTGTCTGCATCCTTAATTATGAGTTGTCATCACCTTGGCCATTTGAGGACGATAATGTGCTGTTCATATTCCTGACTGCTATTCTTATTCATAGAACTGTATGTTCTAACGTTCAAAAGGGTATGTATAATTTAAAGACAAAACCTCAGGTTTTTTTGGAAGTGTTTTTTTCAGTAGAGAGGAGGAGTGAGGAAAAACGATGTGAGTGTACCTTGACTGGTTTTGCGTGTGGTTAATTTTCCTTCCTCAGAAGGGTGACAAGCTGGCAGTATCGGACCAAATAGAAAAATGATTGCTTCCAAAACTTAATGGAGATTAAAAACAAACAAGGAGGTCTGTGAGGTAAGGAGAATCTTGCCCCACAATCATTTGCCATTTCTGATTTGCAAATAGCTTTGCAGTGTCATTTGATCTGCGCTTCAACACAATTTTACCAGGAGACACTTCTGGCCTTTTCCTTTACAGTCAGATCCCTTTGCTGGGCTATTAGGTTGAAAGTGCAGTCAAGTATTAACATGGAAATTGTTTATGTAACCTCCTGCTGCATGGAACCCCTCCAAAATACCTTGCAATTGAAGGAGGGAAGGGGAAGAAAAGGATGAAAAGCTGGATGGAAATAGTACCTGCTCTGGGATTTAAATACAGAATCACACAGAATGGCCAGGGTTGGAAGGGACCTCAAAGATCATGAATCTCCAACCCCCCGCTACATGCAGGCCACCAAACTCCCCATTTAATACTAGACCAGGCTGCCCAGGGCCCCATCCAATCTGGCCTTGAACACTTCTAGGGACAGGGCATCCACAACCTCTCTGGGCAGCCTGTTCCAGCACCTCACCACTCTCATAGTAAAAAACTTAATAGGTCAACTCATTTCAGTAAATAGAAGTTAGTCTGTTGATATATGCCTGTCTAGTTAAATTGTCATTGACATTCATTTAGCTGCATTTCAGCAGAAGTTGTTGGCCGTTAAAGAGAGCTTAAAGGCATTGTTACAAAGGACTTGAAGGAGGAATAAAGAACTAGCTAAGCAAGGAGACCATTCACGTATTACACTTTTAGATTCCTGGTGGCACTGAAATGTGTTGATAACTCATTAAACAGCTACCTTCGGAAGCCTCTCATTCCTACTCCACCCCTGTGTTTGTCCCTATAGGATGCTCGCGTATAGCACAACCCTAAACATTCCTTTTTTCCTTTTGGTTGGAGTACATTTAATTTGCTGTAAGCAGGAACAAACCTAAATCTCATGGTCTCTGAATAAGGAGCAGTTATGGAGGGGGAATACAATGAATGTCTTAATCCTGTGTCACCCTGTCTTTGAGACACTGTGTTACATTAAATTGATTTTGCAAATGAAAGCTAAAAGCTAAGCAAAAGCCCCCAATCTATTTTGCCTAAAGATGATTTTAGTGCTCTTTATGTTCCCCTAAATGACAAACCAATTTGTTACCTGCCTACATAAACATTTGCCTATATTAGCACCAGAAATGTTTTATTTTTATTAGCCCAAACTTTATCTTTTTATGAAGACACAAGGGCCCAGTAAAATTAGTGTGCAAATATAATACCCTATTTGCATTTTTCTATGGTCAGCAGAAAAGCTGAGCAAAATCAATTTGATATTAGGTCAGCATATACATCAATAAAGCATACACGCACACAGGACCATTGTAATGGTTCCTGTAATTTCTATGCTGCCAGAGTAGAGAGATTAAATAATATTAAATGCTCCAAAATAGCTTTGCTTTTAAGAGGGATGTAAAAAGAGAAAGAAGAGAGACTTTGGTATAAAATGGGCAATAAAGGATAATAGTTGCACAATCTCCAACTTTAAAACATTGTGACAATGATCTCAGAAGCAGGCTTCCTGCTAAAAGGCCCCAGTTCAGCAAAGCTCTTTTGCCAACGCTTACATTTAAGCCCATTTTTAAACACAATAGAAGTCTGTCAAACTAAATCACGTATTTAAGCACCTGACAGAGTCAGGGCCAGAGCCTGAATGAAAATCTGGAACTTGAGAGGATTGGATCCAGTTCAGAGCATGCCAAGCAGGACCGTTGCTGGGTAGAATCCAGGCACAAGTGGGGCTTTGAACAAAACTCCTCTGTGCTCTACACAGGACAATCTAAACATGGTGGAAGATGAAGAGAGGCAGTAAGGGCATCTTGTAGACGTGCTTCCTCTGCACACAGCTGACCTCCCATGGGTTCTTCTGCAATGCACTTGAGATCCTGCCTATGCCCCTTCCAGAAAAAAGGGACTCGGAATAGACATCTGACTTTCAGAAATTGTAGTGTCGTCTTTGCTTATTTGATGAAGGGCACCTGTTTTACCAGCTTAGTTTCTTTGCACAGCCTATGTGAGTCTTAAGAAAGAGGATGTTGGGAAGTGGCTTGCAATCCAACTATAAGCAGGCAAGAAGAGCTTGTGTTTATTTGACTCCACCTTGTCCAGTGAGATTTGGTAGGGACAAAAAATGACATTCTTTTACAACATGTGTTGCTGAGATGTTCACTCCTACTTGAAATGACATCTGTGACCAGAAGTAACAAGAACAAATGGTATTAGGTGCTAATCTGTTCCCTCGGGAAAAGCCAGAGCACAGTAAATGCTGCTTGGATTTGATTTGCTAAAGTGGTTTAACGTGGCAGAGACAAGACAGCCAGGACAGCCACGACATCAGTGTTTGCTTTCAGTGCAGATGCTGTAGCTCTGTTGGACACAGACAAGGCAAGACAGTGCAGGGAAGTGTAAAGCAATGGAGTTCTTTTCATTTCCTCTGTGGAGTGTTCAGCTCACAGGGTTTTGAATACAAAATGCTGGCAACAGCCCACCTCATACTGCAAAACACCTGAGAAAAATGTGGAATTTGTTTTGCCAATAGATACAGAGGCAAATTGTTTAGGTCTCAGTCAAATTCTTCAGGCAAGGCAAATATAGTTAATGGTGACTGCAGTGGCAGACTTCAGATGGGAAGAAAAATGTTTAGCTCAGTCTTCGACATACCTGCTAGAAGTAAGAGTAGAAAATAATTCCAGAACTTGATACATTTTTTTCCTTGGAAAATTTTTTACATCTGATATTTTCAAAGATTCATTGCTATGGTGGCTGTAGGGGCATGAGGTACCACAACAAAATACATTTTCTCCATTTGTAAAGTTGGATAATTCATGGCTAAGTGGGTTGTGCCTGTCTGTAGTTTAGGTTTCGGCATCTACTGAGAAAAGGTACACATCTAACCTTTTTTATTACAAATTCTATTGGCCTCTTCCATCCTGATGTAGAAAAGATGCATTTTTAGTTGAATGTGAAAATGTGAGATAGTGATTTGTAGCTCTATCTATTGTTGGTTTTACTGGGTTGGCTTTGGCTGGCTGCCACACTCCCACCCAGCTGCACTGAGTGGGATGGGAGAAAATGAGATGAAAAAGTTTGTGGGTTGAGAATAGAGATAGGGATCTTACTTACTTATTACCCTCATAAGCAAATAAATTTGACTGGGAAGAAAATTAGTTTAACTTACTTCCAGTTGAAGTAATCTCAGGTAGTGAGAAACCAAGACTAAAATTAAAACGCCTCATCTTCCCCAAAAAACTCCACTTGTCACCATAGGCTTCCTTTCTTGCTCATTAAAGTTGGTTTGCTGATGCATCTCCTTCCTCCCACACTGCTCAGTGTTAATGCAAATGATGTGGAGTGGTCATCAACTTCTAGCTGATGGTGTTGTATTCCTTTTTACTGCCTCCCACTTTTTTTCTGCAGACAGAATTGACCCCACATCTGCTGTGTTTGTCAGAGACATTCTTTCTTATATTTCTTTGCCTCTGGGGCTCCGAAATGCCAGAGTGGTGAAGTTGGAGTATGAAAGAATGAATGACTGGTTAAGTTGGGGGGTGAGCAGCTGTAGAACATTTAGAAGGGCTAAGGAAATAAATGCCCCACAGAGATCTGTTGTCTCATTGCCTCCAGAGAACAATCAAAACCAACCAAAATGTATTGATTATTTCTGTGATTTTGTTAGATATGAAAGCTGTGAAAAGTGAGGTGAGAGAACCGAACATTTATAAGACCCAGGAAATTTTTTTTTTTTTTTTTTTTTTTTTTACAGAAAAACAACCAGCCACAAAACTCTGAGATGATCTCAGACCCCAAATATCTTTCTATGTTTGGATATGCATGTAATGCATATACCTAATTTAATTAAAAAAAAAAAAAAAACCAAAAAAAATAAACACCTAGGATTTAGTTTTCAGTTGCCTTTCAATGTAAAAACTATTTCACAGCAGAGATTTAAATTGAATCCTTCTGTGTCCAGTACTTCCCCTGCTGTGTATGTTCAAATCTAGGAAAGATACTAACTGAGGTCCTGACCTCTTATGGTCCTTAAAAATCCCCAAAACCACTTTGAAGAGGCGTAATTTTTATTTCCTGTTTGTTGAATGCTATCACTGCACAAACGGGGAACACACTGTGTGACCCGGCCGGTTTACAACTAAGCAAATGGCCAAAGCAGTGCGGTTTAAAGTGGGGGGGAGGGGATTAAGTGCTCAATTAGCCACCTTTTATGGTCCACCTCAGAGGTCTTTGCTATTTAATGTAACAGGGCAAGTCATTTCCTTAACGCAGTTCATGTAGTTATTGTCCCACCCCAGTTTGCTTTTGATCTCTTTTCCATACTTCGGTGTTCCTGAGTATCTCTTTTCATCAGAGCAGATGAGGACCCAAATAGGAGACGAAAGATCCCTCAAAGCAAAGCCGGTGATAATGAATGTAATTGGTTAGCACTTCACCGTGCTTTGGTGCTGCTAAGGCTTGCATCAAGTGTTACGCAGGGTGCAATTGGCTTTACGATGTGAATGGACCCCCACTGTTCTTGTTGCCCCAGGGGGATATTTATCACAAGTGAGAGAGCAATTACAGTGCAGTTAAACTCCCTGTAGTAAATCTTGTTTTTTAAAAAAGAGAGCTGACTTTGTTGTTGCAGGTTTGGCTGCGTGTCATTAGATTTGCAGCCCTTGTGCAGTCTGCTGCTGTGGCCTGGTACGGAGACCCAGTGACGCTGCCTACTTTAATTATAGATTGTGCTTATTTATAATGTATGACCAATTTTAATAAAAGGATATGCTTTAATATTAATGTTCCTTTGTGTCCTACATATGGAACCCAGTTTAAGGATCTTTTGTCTCTCTTTTTTCCTTCTGCCACCTGCCACTCTGCTGCAGTGAATCTGCGCCCAGGTGCTGAACAGAAAGTGGTGTTCATCACTGCACGAGTCCATCCTGGGGAAACGCCTTCTTCCTTCGTGTGCCAAGGTGAGTGCCTACAACATCATGGTTTTGGAAGAAAGGGAAATACCAGATTGGCTTTCCTACAGACTCACTTGCTGGATTTGCCTAATTTTGTTGGTCTGATAGAAGCTGAGTTCACGTGATGTTTTTTTCCATAATGAAGATAGCAGGGAGTCTCTCACCTCTACCCAGAGATCAGTGAGAATATATCAGTCCTGAAATTTGTGAATGATTGTTGAATTTGGTCAAAACTGAACAGTGGGCTCTGAGATTATTCAGGGTTTTTTGACAGTTCAAGATGCATACATGTAATATGGCATAAGGCATAAGGCTCCTTCCTGTAGGAAAAAAAAAATGATGGAAAAATTCCAGGAATGGTTCTCAGTTGAGTGATAATTTTTCTCACTATCTACTATCTTCAGCATCTTTTCCACTGTGAAGCAATGGCTCTAGTTCTCCAGTGTAATTCTAAGAGGCCTCTATTTGTCTGAAGCTGCTGCTCTGAGAAGCACAGCTCCCAGTGGCTGACAGCTGTTCCCTGCACAAAGCATTCCTGCTAAAAATAGAAAGCAAATTACCCAGCTCATATTTATAAAGAGCTGTAAATCCCAGGCTTGTGGGTACAAATAAATAAATAATCCTGGCATGTGTTCGTATAGCTTCATTGTATAGGTCTGAAATATTGTACTTACGGTATGTGACTTTTCACGGTGGTAAATTGTTGGTGGTATAAATCAATGCAACTTCCCTGAAACCAAGGGAATGTGTTAATTTACTACATCAGTTCGGATATGGCCCTGCCTAGCCAATGAGTTGCATCAATCAAGCTTACGCAGAGCTTATTACATTGGCTGCTCGTAATGCTGCAGATTGGTTTGCAACTGGTCCTGTTGGTACCTAAAGACCTCAGTAGGGAAAGGTCTGGCATGGCTTCATGGTCTTCTGTGTATGTTTCTCATTCTGGCCAAGTCCCGTATCTGGCATCTCTCTGAGGCAGAAGGTCAACAGCTGTCACTTTTGCTATCCTAGCATGATGGGCTAAGGCAATACCGAGCCTCTTCTCACCCACCTGTGAGTAGCAAAGGTAAAACACTTCCTTTTAGAGACCAGACCTCCATAGCGAGTGCAGGAAAACTCAGAGAGTTTTCCATCTCCTGTGGTAGCATAGTCAATGTAGAGCATTATAGTACACATGGCGTTTGTTAATGAATATGGATTTTTAATTGGATGCTTTGATTCTGTTCGTGGCTGCTGGCAGAGCCCTGTGAAATGAGGGCTGAGGCATGCTGCTGAGGTGGTGTTTTGTCAGTGATATTATTTTTATAATGGAGAGTTTATACAAAAAGGGAGGGGGGGGGAAAAGGATGTGAAAAAGCGGGTGGCAAATTTAGCCTGATGAAACAACTGGATGGAAGTCATGCTCTGATTGTCTGAGCAAAACTTTGCATTTTACAGGAAAATTAAAGCAAAAAGAGAGGGGGAATGTAAGAAGAAAGGAGGGGTCAGTCTTGGAGAAGCACATCAGAAACTTGCTGTGACTGCAGTTATAATGCACGCTTCACTCACTTGGAAATGCACAGATCTGAAGGCACTGAACTCCGCTGTGCATCGAGCCATTCTGCCCAGTGCAGATGAAGCTGCCTTGTGTGTATAATTAGTGTCAAGACAAGTAGAAATGGCAAACATTTCAAGGCTGTTGCTGCGTTGTTTCTAGCATTGCCAGATGTGAAATTGGGTGCTTGCTCCATCTTTGGAAACTTTTGTGTGGTAGGGTCAAAAGAAGGGATGAAAAGGATCCCTTGGGCAGTCAAGTGAAGGCATAATAAGGAATTTTATTTCTGGAGTCCTGGGAGGAATTTTGGCAGAGTTAGATACTGCAGATTTAATATCCAAATGCAAGCCCAGTCAGTGCGTATGGAACATGTCAGGATTTTTTTCCTCGGTAGAGAGATTTCTTCTCGAATGCTTGATTATACTCACCACCTGAAGTATTAAGATATGGAAGCTAATCCCAAAGATTCCCCAGGTGTAAGCAGCATCTTATATATGGAAGAGCAGTATTTTGACTGCCTGGGTCTGGATAATCAGCCAACAGAGGAATCAATGATAAGTTACAAGCTTTCATTTTTCATTCTTCTATTTTGTTCTGAATATTTTATTCAGTTCTGGGTCTGTTGTCTTTTTTAAGACACTAAGCTCGTAACTAACTCCTTACCTGTCTTTGGGCTAGTTGCATCTCTTCCTGCTCTCTAGTGTAGCACCCGCACCAATTTCCTAGGGCCTGACACCAGTATACTCCTACAGCTTCCACTATCTGGTTAGGCGAGATGCCCTGAGAAGAAAGTCATATAACCTTGATGCATCAGTATGTACTTGGTCCTGACTATGGAACTTTTGCCTTCCACCTTATCCAGATGTGAAAAACCTAAACAAGAATATTTGTGTACCTGTGGGAAAAGACCATAAATGCGTCTCTCCATTCAGAGCTGTATTGTTTGGGTCATCCGTCTTCGTACTCCATACTGAAGAATCCACCATAAACTGGGATTCTGATGAAAATGCTCCTTATTCATGTAGATGTGAGAGTATTGTAAACTCAGATGCAAACGTTATTCTCCTTTCTGCTGTAGAGTGCTAGCAGCAGTAGCCAGATTTCCTTAGAATCATTAAACACCTCGTCCAGCAGTTAAAAACAAGTGCCATAATATTTCACACGTGGTGCAGCTGCTGAGCTGCAGCTCTCTTCATTAAAAGGCAGACAAAACCCCAAAGGGCCTCTTCACAGAAAGATGGATTACGAACCTTTTGTTTCTGTTTTGGTCTTTTAAGAGTTATTACAATGCTTCAGGTCAGCCTTTTTAGGACATTTTTCTGATAGTTCTTAACTGCTTGTTGTGAAGTTCGAGGTCAGAGATGGAGAGTTAGTCAACAGAGAATGCATCGCATGAGTACCCTTTACATCCAAAGGTTGGACAGTGCTCTCCTCCTCAGGCTGTGACACTCATCGTGAGCGCTGATGCTTGTCATGTTTGGGGATGAGAAAGTAGGAAGAGGGTCTAGGATGTAGAGGGTTCTGTTTTCAGTTTACTCTTATGAACGTTTTCTAACAGACTGGAGTCGCTGCTGCTACTGGAGAGTTTTTATTGTTTAAAAAAGTAAAAGTGAATTCATTTTACAACTTGAATTAATCTCTTGTGGGCTGTTCAGGTTTCTGAGAAATTTTTCTGAAGTTATGATTTTGGATCTTTTTTTTTTTTTTTTGTACCTCTCTTAAAAAGTGAAAAAACAGTTCCCCTCTGTTCTCTCACCCCCTTTCCCCCCAAAGAAAAAAAAAAAAAAAAGAGAACCAAACAGTATTTTTGTTTCAGAAAATATTCTATTTAAAAAATATACTTCTAGGACAAGTATCTTAAGTAAGTAGATAGATACTTCTGTGTTACAGATGGAACCAAATATCAGATAATGCCTATACACACATGCAATATGCACGTGTGTGCAGAATCTGTCTATGATTTCCTACCCTCTAATAGCTGATGTTAAGACAGCTTTCCAAAGGCTTGAATTTCATTTAAGATCTGGCAATAAGAGTATTTTTTCCAGTGTTCTTAGCCTTATTTTCCTTCCTTTGCCTGCTAGACTTTCATGTGGGAGGCCGCAAATGCATGTGGAGTGTTGTAGGAGACTTGTTGGCTAGCATGTTGAAATTTGCCCTGTATGCTTTGGCTTTTGCAAGTCTAGCACCTGCAGCTCTAGCAACTCTAGATGTACTTAGCCATGGACTGGTCCTCATAGACTCAGCATCTTCTGTTAGAATGGGAGCTATTTGTTGTCTTTGTAATATGTTCGCCAGTGTGATGTCCATGATGCCATTTAAATGTAGAAATAAAATATGGTCCTATAAGCATTTACTCTAAATAAAGTTTGCTGAGCTGGGAGTCCAGAATGGAAAACCCAGTGCTATAGAGATGAGAGAGGGATCCCACAGCCGGGTTTGCAAATGCAGAGCATCTTGTACTAAATGCAATTTGACCTGAAGCTGACCTTGAAGATTATGGGCTGAACAGGGAGCAGCCATTAAAAAGAAAATGTAAGGAAAACAGGCACCTGGGACTCTTATCCATAAGAAATGGAGCAAAAATGACTTTTCAATCAATCTCTTTTCATTACCGCTGTTTAAATGGATGCTCCCTCTAGCTTCATCTTAAATCAGATGATATGAAATGAAAAACCAGACTACACTGGTCAATGTCTTTTGGTTTAACATTCTCTGTCTGTTTTTAACCCCCACTCTCTTCCCACTAGAGGGCAGGAAAAAAAAACCTGACAACATCTGTACAAATTTTAATTCTATATTTAAATAATGGGATAGAAGGGGACAGACTACCTGAAAACAAGGTTTCCAGCAACTGTTTCAGCTGTTGTAGAATAACTCACCAGGCTAGTGGGCTATTGAGCTTGCTCTCTACGTGACTAAGGTGCTATTTCCCCCTTTGTGTGCTACAAAGGATTTTATTTCAGGACAGATTCAAGATGTTCTCTTATTTATTTATTTGTTTATATATTTCTGGAGGATCCCTGAAGGAATTAATAGAAGAGTAAAGTTGCTGCAACAGAATTGGGACTTTCCTTTCTTTCCTTCCTTCATTTTCCTTTCTTTTCATCCTTCATTTTCCTTCCCTTCTCTTTCCTTTATTTCTCTCCTTTTTTTTTTTCTTTTTTCTTTTTTTCCCTTGTGGCAGACACATTGCAAATGTGTAGAGTCATTCAGGAACTTGTTGCTTCTGCTTGGAATTTCTGCTGAACTTTGTCATTCATTATGAAGAAATAAGATAAATAAGCTACACCTGGGTTAAGTTGCTTTTCTGCTTCCTTCACTAAACATAGAGCATTAAGAGTGTAAGTGATAGCTGAAAGACAGGACAGGGCATGTTTTAAATACAAGAGTATATGCAGCTATAATAAAGCCTTTATGAATAAATACAGGTGATAATCTTGCTTATCAGTTTCTAGAGAATAAATTTCACCTAGAAAAATGGAACTGTGTTCCATAGGTATTGGTATATGATGCTTTGGTTCTAGAAGCTGTTCTAGAGGAAAACACTGAGCCCAAAAAGTGCCTTCTGTGGTAGTGATGGGATCCTCAGGGCTTGAGGGCATTATCTGCTGGACTTCACCTCAGGCTGAATTTGTGTTGGAATAAATGCTTGCTTTGTGTCATTCTTCATTCTATGTACTTTATTTGTTGTACTTTTCCTTTTAGCAAGCTAAATCTTCATTTCTCAGCTGTATTCCCTAGCAGAGGAGGAAAAAACCCATAGAATTCCATAGAATACATGAGTCTTACATAAATGTGTTTGTCATATTAATGTCAGGTTTCAGTTCTGTCTTCTCTGCTAAATGAAAGCGGCTGGAAGCAAATGCTTATAGTATGCTGGTTACGTCTAGGCTCAAAGAAGTGAATATTTCCATATGTATCACGATGTAGCTTGTGATTTATCTCTTAGTGCGGGAGGATGCTCTGCCCTGGCCGTGCAGCAGCTCTCAGTTACAAGACTGCCTTTGTGGTACCATTGCCAGTGTTTCAGCTTGCTGACTGCATTTGTGCTACTGAAGAGAATGGAACTAAATAGAAGTTCCTCCTTAAGGGGCTTCATACTGTCTTCCTGCCACAAAAGTACGAAAATGCTGAGCTTCCATTCCTTTTCAGTATTCACTTGTACCCCTTGCAGACCTCCTCTCCCAGCTGCAATACACAGAAAAATGCATCTGCCATTTCTGCCATTGCAGAGTGCCATCCCAGAGGTGACTGCTATTAGTTAAGAAAAAAAAAAAAAAAAAAAAAAAACTCCTTCTATGAAATGAATGGCATTCTGTGTACATGAGATATTATGCATATGTTGTGGTGGGAGTGGATGGGAGCCCTCTGCTTAGCCACAGCTTAGCACTTAAAAGCAATGAGGGAGCGTGGCAAACAGAAGCTGCAGTTCATGGTCTCTTTTATAGGGGTTCAGGAAACCTAATGATGAGAAGCAGACAAAGACAACAGAATTCAACAGCCCAACCATAAAATGAGCTGCAGGGTTCTCTTAAAGTTGCTAGAATTGCATTCATCCTTCTCACTAGGACTTTTTTTCCTTTAAGTGCACAGCTCCTAAGCTTTAATACAAAGGGAAACACTCTCCTTGACTTCTAAAGCAACATGAAAAACACTATTGTCTGTCCCTTGTAAATCTCCTGGATGGGATTTTAGTGAGAAGTATGCCAGGGGAGAGAGGTTGTTCTGAGAATATAAAGCGTCCATATTGGAGTAACAGAAATAAAACCTCCTCTTAAAAATGTTGATGTAAATAGGCCATAAGCAGAATTTCTGTTACCCAAAGTGATATTAGGTATTACAAGATAGCACATTCTGAATCAAGTTGCTGTAGTCTCAGGCAGGCGTGAGAGGTTACACAACTGGTTTCCTGAGCTGAAGGAAATTTATAATGAGGTTAAATTTTTCTGGCTCTGTAGTTTTGTTATTCACTCTTACTGTTCACTCTTGGTATCCCTTCCGCAGCAGTGGGACTGTGAAGCTGGGCTCAGCAGACAGGATCACCCCATAAGCCTAGACCTGCATGCTCACTTTGCATCTTCCGTAGTAGGAGTGGACCAGTCTTAACTCCTCATCCGTAGGACAACAAGGTCAGCTTTGCCTACCCAGCTAAGAAATGTCAAGTGGTTCTGTGTGATTCAGTTTGCTCTTTGCCCAGGGCAGGCATTTGACTACCTCTGCTTTACTAATCCTCTTTACAGTAATCAGAGTTAAAGGAGCCCTTGGTCTTCAAGAGAGAATTGAGAAAGGCTTCACTGCACAACAGCAGGCGAATTTGCTTTGTCTCCGGGTGGGATTGCCCAATTAATCTCTTAAACACACTGGTTTTGCAATGTTTTTGCACTGCTCATACTTGTGACTAACCTTGAAGATCATTTCCTCCCACCCCTAACCAATCTGCCTCTAAGCCAGAGCATGTCATCTTTGTAAGAGTACACTGTGGCACTTTGTTGGTGTCTGAGGACATGAAAAAGAGAAAATATTGATATAGCTGAACTTCATGGTCACTTAGCTCCCCTTAATGTGGTCTGTTTTTCAGCTGGAAACTGAAATCCAGGTGGATTTTGAAGATGTTTGTCTCTTCCCAGTTATCAGTTAGATCGAGGCCATTTTGCATGCATATGGCTCTGAATAGCTGTGGGCAGCTCTTTTGGGGAGTGGTATTATGCTCATGTTGTATAGCTTCTCTGGGCCTTATTGAGAGAGCAGGCCTGCAGGAGGTACTTGGCTTATGGCCAAGAGCATCCGTTGCACTGTGCATATAGCTTTCCCCAAGGAGCTTGACTTCCCTGGCTCACATGGTGCTGGTGGGGAAATCTTGAAGTCCTGCCCAAGTGGAGTTAGACCAGGGCATGAATATGCAAAAATCAGAACAGGGCTATTAAAAAACAAGAAGTTGAATGTTGTCTTTAGATCCCACCTGAGTGGCTCTGTTGTCAATGAAAAAGCAATCGCTCACAGTGAGTAATTGTCATTAATTTCAAGGAGTCTGTGCTGTGAGCTGAAGCCCTTTCTGTAAGGGCAACAGTGAGATATGTACTGATCAAGCTGCAAGTGTTGTAGCAGCATGTCTGGTTTCACAATTAGCTCTCTTGTTTTCACACTTTTCTTTCTCCTTCAGTAGCATCCAAGCTCTTCCTCACAACTGATATTAATCTTGCTAGTCTATCGTTTCTAGCTTTGTCTTCTGACCCTTTGTTCTTTGCCTGCCCTGACTCAGTTCAACTGAATTGATTTTTGTTTTCATTTTGTTTTCAGTTCCTTTGTCTCGGAGATGCCCTGTGCTTGCCTTCCTTCTCCTTTTGCCTCTGCAGTAGCTGCTGCTCTAAGGAGCCTGCATTCATGTGTGGCTAGGACTTGGCTGCTGAAAACTTTTCTTTGACATGAGGGCACCTGGATGAAATTCTTCCTCTGCCCCTGAACAGGGTGCTCACCTGTTTTGTGTGTGTCAGAGTATTGTGTACGCGTTTATAAAGAGTCTCCTTGACTTCTCCCGCTTAAATCTCCTTTGGAGGGCAAGTAGAAGGGACTCACGATGAAAGCAAGTTCTCCCCGAGAGAACAGCACTTTAGAGGTCGTCTTTGCTCTTTCAGTGTGGTCCTGGTTTGCACTGTTTTATCAACCTATGCCTTATCAATCCTGCTTAATGTTATCTCGAAAGAAATATAGTTGTGCAAGTTGTTTTGATGGATAATACTTGGACAACATTCTATTAAATGCTTTATGGACAAGGAATTAGAATGTGGGTTTGGGATTATAGAATATTAGAATCACCAAGGTTGTAAAAGACCTCCAAGATCATCTAGTTCAACCATTCACTTGCCACCAATATTTCCCCACTAAACCATGTCCATTAGTACAACATTTAAACATTTCTTGTATACCTCTAGGAGCAGTGACGCAACCACCTCCCCAAAAGTCACCTTTCCCAGGAAAACTGGGCCCTTAGTGATAGGAATGGCTGCTAAGTAACCATTTCCAGATGTGCCCCATAGTGCCAAGTTCAAGGATCTGGTATCTTATTACCCCTTGGCTGAACACGTAATACAACCTTGGTATTCATCTGTCCTCTGACATGGAGATTAGTTTTAATCTTTGCTTTTTCTTTATGTAGTGGAGATGGCTGAAAAGCTAGTTAATTTTTTTAATACTACAGTTTTTCAAAGAATGCTTTATTAGTAATACTGTGAAAACTCACTTCTGTGTTTCTGTTTTTTGTTTTTTTTTGTTTTTGTTTTTTTTTATCTTGTATTCTTGTCTCCCTTCCCACATTTTTGTCACTTTATCACAGAGGGAAGAAAATATGAAAAGGAGAAGGGTTGGGAAGGGAAAGAAAGAAAAAATCAACTATTGATTTCTTTTCACAGTTAAAAAAGGGAAGAAAGGAAAAATGTGTAGGACTTCTTTATGACAAAAACATTTCCTTCCAAAGTTAGAAGAAAAACTCAATTTTGAGCCAGCACACAAAATATTAAAAAAGCTGAGTACTGCCTTATGTTATGGTCAAACATAAGCCAGGTTTTTGTGTGACTGCAGAACAGATATGTTATGGATAATAACAGTATGGCAAGTCATGACACCAAAGCGAGAATGGGAGGATGCAGGTTCCTTGCTGCAGAACAAGCCAGTGAGGCCTTTTGAGCAAAACCTGGTCTTCTGTGAGGTGTCCCTGCCTATAGTAGGGGAGCTGGAACTCAATGATTTTAAAGGTCCCTTCCAACCCAAACCATTCTATGATTCTATGATCTGTCAAATGGTGGCAAAATTGAAGAATGGAGCTGCAAAAATGCCTTCTCCCGAGAGATGGTACAAGAGTACCATCTTTTTAAAGTTATGTCTGTCTTCTGGGAAAGAGTGGGGAATAGTAAGCTCTGCTCTCCTGGGTCAGAACTGGAATCCCTTGGAAATTAACCCATAATTCACTGCAGGCAGGCTGGCTGCCCTGCATTGGATCCAGCAGCTGAGAAGTGACTCCTGTAAGTGGCTTTGAAATAAACCTTTACTCCACAGTGCTCACGTTAGTCTGAGGTCTCAGCTTGCCTGGTGTTTTCAGTGGCATTCCTTCCTTCGGATTCCTCTGATTTTTTTTCTTTTTTTAATTCTCAGTGATGTTCCTAGAGGCTAAGGATAAGAGCAAAATAACACCTTGACATTAGTTTATGTGGTCATAGTGCTGCCAGAGTCTAAACCCATTGCTGCTAAGTGCTTGGGGAGAGGTTCTGTCTGAGGGCTTGCTGGCACTTGAGAGTTCATTTGCATCGAGGCAGGTTGTGAATGTAGAGTGCAGTAGATTATTTCTTGAGAAATTCTTATTCTGGAACAAGAGCATCTTATTCCTACTTAGTTTAATATGCTTCAAAGTAGATTCTGCAATAAAAATGCCTCCAAACAGAGTTCCTAAGGAAATGTTTTCTTCCTGAAGCAGCAACAACAAAGCTCCTCAGTGCTTAGAGAAGCCCTGAAAGTTATATCTTGCTAACTTCTTCCCTAGTGCTCTTCAGGTGGAAATGTGTACTCCTTACCTGCCTGGAGAATTTTACCTCTTCATGCAGAGATGCTCGTGGCAGACCTACTCATGTAAGGACAGTTTGCTCTCTGAACATTCCATCTTCATTGTTAATTACCGTCACCTTCAGGATATTCAGTGCAGCTTCATTTTCACAGCAAGGCTTTCTTTGGAGGGGAGGTGGGGGCTTACAACTTATTCTGCTGCTTAGCAGCCAGGAGCTCATCTTAGCTAATAGAGAGTGGCCCTCATTTATTTCTGTAGAGCTTATTCTTGCCTGGATACCATGCACTGTAAATAAAAAGAGATCCCTCTCCACTGGTGAGGAGTAAAGCAAAGCTGTTGCAGTGTTGTTTTTTTCATGTAGAGATATGGTTACTTTTGTTGTTTTTTTTTTAATAAAGATTAAAATCACAGAAAAAAAGCTTTTTCTTCCTGGAGCCTGGTGTAAGCAGCTACCCAACAAGTCCCCTCCAGCAGCTCTGGAAGCAGCCTGAGGATGTACATCTTTCATCTTGAATTCAAGGCGAGAAAATTCAGATGCAGCCAGCAATTTCTTGGCCATCGTATCTTCCCAGAGGATTAGGATTTTGTTGAATAAATCTCTCTCTTGTTTTTTTCCTTCAGTCTGGTCAGCTCATGAGTCACCCAGAAGTAGTTCAGATATTTCACACAGTCCCTACTTTCAGTGTCTGCAGAGACTGAAGTTACAGACTTCGCCATGCATGTAAGACTTCTGTTTCATTTCAGTTTAGATCGGAATTGCTGTGCCTACCACCGACTCACGTGTATCAAGGGGGAAATGTGTGCAGGCCTACTTTTCTCTCACAGTTGGTTGGTTTTACCTGTGTGGCACTTTCAGATGGTTTTTTGTGGTGCAACCCCACAGAAGGTGGAGTGCTGGCACTAGGTTCAGGAGGAAGGTAGCCATCTCTTGCAAAGAGCGCGGTCAGCTGTGATGCTGATTCCCCTCTCATGTTTCTTGTGACCAGAAGCAATCACAGGAAAGCGTAAAGTAGCTCTTTATTGAATCAGCAGGTATTCTCTTTCTGTTTTTGGAATTTAATAGGTGTCCATTGTAGAGGTACTGCTTCATTGGGTGACAAGAGAACTGCGCAGTGCCTGTGGACTTTGTTCTGGACCACTTGACTTCAAGAGTCTTACAAGTGACTTTGCCTGGGTGAAAACAGATGGGCTGCCTTGCACCTTTTTAGTTGTTTTTTTATAGAAGGACTGAAAAGTCCAATAACAGTGAAGCGATATGCACTGCAAACCTAGTAGAGTAGAAATCAATGAGGCAACCAAAAGGTGCCATTATAGATGACTTAGTATTCACGTATCAGCAGTAACAGAAAGTGATCACTTACCCCTAGAGGGGGAAGGAGGGCAAAAAACCGTACAGGTTTTCTGTGGAGAAGGGCTGTCATCATTAGAATCTGGAGAATGTATTCTTGTGCTGCCTTTGTACGTGAATTGCAAAGCAACAGCTCCAGTAGAGGCCAGGACCTGGGGTTCAGTCCTGAAGAGTGAACTCTGGCTCTACTCTTCAGCTGAGCAGGCTGAATCTCTGAGCTGGAACACAAGAAGGTGCACTGTGTGACCAACAGTAGCCAGAGACAACTGTCACTGGGTTATTAAAGGTGAAGGCAACTTAGTAGAGATGATCCCAGATACGCTCTTGTGGCTTTCCACAGCTGAAGGAAACTGGAAAGGATAGTTGTGAATGACTTTTATGCTCTATCGTATGGCTTAGTGTTCCTTAGTCCTTAGTTCCTTAGTCTGCTTCATACCTATTGCTCCAGGGTCTCTGCTTGACTGAGCAACGCACGTGCAGATGTTGGAAACCATTTTTAGAATGTGTTTAAAATTACAGATTTTTCATTTTTCCTAGCATTATTTATGCAATGCCTTTTTCTCCTTTTTGCTGTGTATTTGATTTTCATATGTAAATGTATTCTGTCTCTCTCTAGAGAAATCTACCTTTTGCCTTCTTGCTTTGCAGCACATTTTTGCTTAGGCTGATCTATCCATCTTCTTATGTAGTTATTATTTGTCTTCTGTAGACTTGTGTAGACCTTATTTCAGTCAGTACTGTAAGAGTAAGAGCGAACTGTGGCTGCATATTTGCATTTAATATGCAAAAAGGTGTTATATGGCACATCCTGGAGGGAAGCATTAGGTAGCTCTAGTTCATTCTTCCATTCCCATCACCCACCTTTGTTAAACTAAGCCAACTGAGAGCTTGAAGTGTTTCCAGAGAAAGGCAGAGCTGCCAGGTATTGAGGAGGTAGCTCTGGGCACAGGGGGTGCTTGAAGTCCTGGTGAAACAATTCATCAAAAGGCTTGAAAGGAGAAATGACATCTTTGGCTATTCCTTATAGTCCAGCAAACTTCAGTGGTTTCCCAAATAGAACGAAGTCTGCCTAGTTCTCCCAAAGTCTGTAAAAGAGTTTATTTTCATTGCTTATGAGCTCTGCTGGGAATGTTTTTCTGGGTGCAGGCGACCCTTGTTGGTCCCTGAAGGGTTTCTGACTTCCAGATGTCCAGTTGTTATGGTGGGGGAGGAAAATTGTCACGTTTCAGCTTGTGGGGGGTTCAGACTGGTCGTGGATGGAGCAGCAATAACAAAATAACCTAGATTATTGCTCTCTGTAGGACTCTTCAAATAGAAAACTGGAGAATGAAGGGATTTTGTTTCTTTTTCTCCTCTTTGTTAGTGCTGTGCAAGCTATGGGTGTGCAGCTGAAATTCCTATTCAGTGCCATGATCAGAAGACTGATGTTTTGTAAGCTGATAGTGATAGCAGGAAACAATGCCTGAGTTAACTCTGCAAATGAACGTGCCTGCTTAATTTCTTGTTCATGCATTCAGGATCCTCCTATTTTGCTTGCATTTTTTTTCCCTCTTGCCATCAAGGCACTGTCCTGGGTTGTGAACCTCTTGTCTTACTCATCATGGAAGGCAGAATCTCCTGCGTATCGGTTCAATTCCGAGGCTTAAATTGTAGCTGTATTTAACATTAGTTAATTCTGTAAAAACTGAGGGCCATAATCCAGCAAATGTTTTTAGTGCTGTCTTGGAGGACTTGCACTCACGGGAAGGACAGACTTTGAATAATAATGACCAAACGCATCATCTTCTGAAGCAACGTCTTTAGAATGATTCTGATAAATCCCAAGTAATTCATTAATAAAGCAAGATCATCTGATTCCTGCAGTGTTTCCCCAGGAACTCTATTGTTTCTTCCCAGGAGGAAAAGAGACATCATCTAGGGGATGTTGATCGACTCATTTTGATGCAAAGAGAACTTCAAGCTCCTTACAGCATATTAGGAAAATTAAAGAAAACAAAGCCACCCACTCAGGCTGTGCTGTGCACAGAATTTATGAACTCTTCGGGCAATCCTGCAGCAGCTGTATGCTCTTGCCGATATGTCCTCTCTTTGACAGCCTGACATATTCTTTCAAGTTGATTCCACAGGTTTTGCTGTTGTTCCAGTTCTCCTGGAGATATTTATGACTGCCCATGGGGCCTGGGGGAGATTAGTTTGTAGTTAAGCAAGCGACATCAGCCATCAGGGTAATTAAGCGGCTTAAAAACGGGTTCATCTCTGCAGAGGTCAGGAGGCAGTCTGCTCCCTTCTGTTCATTCCGGCACTTTTCACCAAACAAATTCAGCCTTGGCCTCATTCTGCTTTCCTGTGTGGGTCTGATTAGTATTATTTTCAAATTTAATGGAGATCTCATTACTGTAAGGAAGCAAAGAAATGGATACAATGAAATAGCGGGGAAGATTAAGCTGATACACCACCTGCACTCACATTGAGTACCATGTGCTGTGCTGGGTGGAGGTGGATGTTGCCATTAACATCCTGCTGCTTCTCTGACCAAATGTTCAAGCAGCCTGCTGCTGCCACGAACCCCCATGCTGGAAGCTGTTGAAGATCTAGCCTTTCCTCTATGCCTTTTTCTAAAACCTGAAAAATCAATGGTATCAAAATGAGTCCTGAGGCCATAAATTGTTGGTTCCAATGAATGAGGCAAAGGCTCAGACTGCTAAATTCCTCCAGGTCTCTAGGTGTTAAATAGCTGCTACAACATCAAAGCAAATCTCAGGGCATGCCAGAAGCCTGCTTTGTCAGGGTAACCTTATGTAAAGTATGACCTAGATGATGGCGGTCATCTGTAATGGGATGTTTCTTGTGGTCTTGTTCCATCATCCAAATTCTGTTTACTAATTTTATTTTTCAAGCTGAATAAGGTGCTAGTTACAGTAAGGAATGTGGAAAGTTTACAGAGTAAAAACTAGACTTGCTCTCACAAAATGTTTGATTGCCTCTTTTGTGGTTGACAGCTTCAACAGACAGAAATTCAGAATGCCACATTTTACCTGGGGCGATGCTGTGTGATGCTGAATACCACCTATGGTTTGTGGAACACATTTAGTGCTCCTTGATTTGTGTGGAAGAAAAGATGACAGTAGTGCTGAGAGTACTCAAGCTTGCATTTCTGAAGTGTCCAGCAATTCTCATTGTCTCAATTTCTAGAATGTTTACTGCCTTCTGTTCTGCTGGGCTGGGTTTTAGGAAAAGCTGGGAGAGGGAATGGACAGTCAGTAGCACAGACCTCCTGTAGATCTCTTCCATCTGAGTAAGAATAGAAAAAAATTCAGGATTTGCTTACAGTGCTTAGCAACCTTTTTTGTTGTTGCTTAATACTTACCATATTTCCAAGTGTATTCAGCACTCATGTGTTCCATGAGTTTGTTTGCAAAATCCATCTGCTGGTTTTTGCCCCAAAGATACCAACTTTGTTGCCCTGCAAATCTAGGCATTGCTCTCTCAAGTTGAACTTAGTAAAATACCAGGGTCTGATAACAACCTGCCAGCAGTCAGCAGTGCTAAAGTCTGACTCCTGGTCCCTCATCCTAGCCATCAGGAATGCCAACTTCAATTATGTTTTACTGGCTATGTATATCTATATATCTTTTCAGTAACATCAGGATGTTGTACTCTACCCCAGCACCAGCAGTCACATATCCTCCAAAGCAAATGTGGATCTTTTTATGAGGAAAGAGCCAAAGCTCATAAAGATACAAAGGAAATCCCGAATACTCACCACTTTTTCTTTTTTTTTTTGCACTGAATTGATTCTACTTCTCTGTTGCTGTTTTTGTGTCTGACTAGGTGACACTTAAATCCATTCCTCTGCATGGTCTCCCTGCATGAAATACATCTGGAGCACATGTGGTTAGAACTCTTCAGTGTTTTGGGGTGATGTTTGAGTGGTCTAAACATAGACATCAAGCAGAAAGCATGGAACAATCAGTACACATGAAAGGTAGATTATGCAAGTGTATTTCCTTTATGTGAAAACAAAGAGTATAAGCGTAAGTAAATAAATCCACAGGATGTTTTCCAGCCCACTCTATCCCATATGTTCTTAATCAGCAGGCCCATTAAAATAGGCAGGAAGGCCTACCTAGTGGCATTGTATGGTCCATCTTATTCAGCGGTTCTGAGTTGTTTTACTGTGACAAGAAGTTCCCAAATAGAATTTTAACTTGTAATCTCAATGTTACTGGGGACTGTAATGGCAGAAGTACATTCTGGTTCCATACAACAGGTCGAGGTGGATTTTAATACCTTTATTGGGTGTTCCAGAACATGATTGAAATACTTGGGTTCCAGAATGGCTGGAGTGGTTGGTAATTTTAGAGCTGTAAAATATTAAAGCAATTGTTACTCACAAATTGTGATGTGCTGATCTGTCCAGGTAGGCCGGCCACTCAGCTGCTGTTCTCAGACAATTACACACCAAAGAACATATGGGAAAAACCTGGAGGGATGGGGTGGCGGTGAGCAGGTGTGATGCCCTGAATCAGGCCGGTACTTGCAGAACTGTGTGTGTCTCTGGCAGAATCCATTTGGGAGGCTCTTGACTGCTCTTTCCACCCCTTGCTTTCATCATGTGGGTTTGTGTTTCAGCCACACTGTCTGGTAGGTTCATTATTAGTGGGAGCCCGTGCTGACTGGTGGAGAGGGAGGGAAACAATTTAATTTTTTTAAAAACATTCTTTGAATAAATTACTCCTAGTGCTTACCAAGCACATTAAAACTTGAGTTAAAATCCATAGTGCCTTGCTCTGCCATTTTAAGCATTTGTTGCTAGTCATTACCAATTCCTTTGCACATAGCTCTAAAGCAGAAGCACGGTTTTCTCTGGAGCTGACATTAGCACTGTTTCATTGGGCTGGCAAAATGCAGTGAGCTAGTGTGTTCCCTGGGAGACTGGCTGTTTTCCATTTATTTCACTGCTCTGGAAACAGGCCTAGCTGTAATGGCCTAACATATCTTAAAACAGGGAAATTACTAATTCAAGTCAGTGAGCATATTTTCATTTTAAAAGAGTAACAAATTAAATAAACTCCCTGCATTTTGCATTTGAGACCTCAGTGTTTCATCTGCTGTAATCTAATTCACCCATTCATTTCCTGCACATTCATTTTATCCCATTATTTGAAATTTCCTTTGCTTTTAATCCTGTGTTTTGAAGAGACATAGAGTTACAGCAGAGAATAGATGAGAGAGCAATGGTAAATAAAAGAACAAATATCCCATAATACAGCTTGATGTGCTCCTAATCAATATGCTTATCACAGCCGAATCCTTGAAGTTAAGCATACAACTTTTCTGCTTCTGGTTCATTAAAACTTCTTTAAAGATAGATGAAACTGGGCCATGTGTTCAATCCATCAGGTAACTGTTGCTATTTTATTTTTTTTTAACAGCTATGATGGCCGGAGATAGTAAAAAATGTTAATAACCCTTCTGAAATAAACCTAGAGATATTTTGAGGCATTTTCAATCAGTGACACGCTCAGGCAATGGTATCTTATTTAACGCTGAAAATAGTGATTTGTCTGGTTGGGGACAAATTGTGTCGTGATTAAAAAGTCCTGGTAATCCAGATCAACCTAACCCTCAACATGTTAAGGAATGCATCTAGGTCACCTTTCTAACTCCGTTTTGCTTGCCTCGATTGGCTCCTCTTTGTCTTGTCATGGGTAAAGATGTTGCTTAGCCATCGCCTCCTTTGAGAGCTTCATGTCCATGGGAACCATTGGCAGCTTCTCTGTGTTTTCTGACATTTGATTAGTTTTCACTGTGTGGCACCCTCAGGCCTGTACAGTTCTGCTCTGAGCCTGTCCTGCGGGGAGATGAAATCTGAGCATCAAGCTAGAGGAAAGGTAGGGTGTGATGAATACTCCCTGACGTCTTTGTGCATGGCATTGCATCCCTCTCTGAGTGTAAGCATTTCTCCTGTGTTTGTGTGCACAGATGATGTCCAGAGAGAGAGTTAATGAAAAACAGGCAGTGTGCTAGATTTTCCCACTCTTGCTAATTGCAGCAACCACTCAGGCATATGCATGCAGATATACATTAGGGTTGGGAGCTGGAAACTGTTAATTTATACTCCAGGCAATTAGATTTCCTTCAGCTAACACTGTAACCAGTGTGTCTGGTTTACTTTTCCAGTGCTCCTTTGCTGCTTGTATTTTATTATTTTCTTATGAAACAAACCTTATTTTTGCCACGGATTCCAAAGGAACTTCTGGAAAGACAAGGAAAACAATTAATAAAGCATCACTTTACAAATCCATGAATCCCTTCTGTATTGATAAGATTGTTAGGATAAGGTTTCTTGTTTTCTCTTTACTTCTTATACCCCCTCTTCGCCCATTTCTGTCCCAGCGGAAAGCCACAAATATTTGAGTGGTGGTCTAAGCACTAAGGGGAGGAGCAGCACTATGAGAAGGAGTAGGGTCAGCATCTGCAATGATCCTCTGCTTATGGATCACTCTGTGCAATGATCCTTTGTAGAGATAATTTCAGCGTCAGCATGATGTTAGATCATGTCAGTAATCCTGCTGTGAGTCAGCTCTGCTCATTTATCACCATTAAAGTGCTTTTTTTTGTTTCCCTCTCCACCTCTTGCTGTGGGGTTGAATATTGGAAACACTTCAGGCTAAGGTATTATAGGATCGTTTCTGGCTATTGACTGTCCTGGGGGCTGTTCTGTCACCACAGATTTGCATTCTGCAGCCCCCACGTGGCCTTGCTTTGGCCTGTGCTGAGCGAGGTTCAGTGTGAGGATGATATCTTTCCTGCCACGCTGGGATGGAGAAGTGTTTTATATCTGTCATTTTTTTTCCCTTTGCAGTCACAAGAAAAAGGATGAGGGATGAGCAGACCAAGATCCCTGTTCCAAAACAGAGTTCCTTCACACCAAATGACAAGACAGCAAACCTCACATTCTTGTTTTCCTACTTTCCACAAATGCACGAGCATAACATCTTTCCTATTGGTTTCAGTGTCCTTTAACAGGACATTTCAACATTTATACAAGGATGAGCATTCAGGGCTTCCTTTATATTTATTTTCCAGTGAATATACCGTATTTGTGTTCATGCTTAAATGTTGTGCTCTCTTTAACCTACAGGCCCTGGCAAGCTGACTGTAGGACACCATCAGCTAACCACTCGATGTTAGGAAATGGGTCTGAAAATATTAATCTTTTCTTCTTTCTTGGCATATGCTAGAATGCAGTCCAGGATACGTTTGCATTAGCAGTTGCCATATTGCATTAGGATCTGTGGTAATTAGGTTTTCAGTAGTAGGAACAGGGCAAATGTATGATATAGTTATACAATTAAATGTATTGTCAGAGCGAAAGGATGTGGTGAGGCAGAAACAGGATAATGCAGGCTTTGCTTTGGAAGGAGCAAATGTGAAGAGGTCACGTTAGAGACAGCAGGAAGTTTAAACAGAGTTTAAAGCAGTTGACTGAGGAAACACAATTTCCGCTGGTCTTTCTGGGTAAGCCACGAAGGTTACTTTGCCACGTTACAGGAGGAGGGACGGTGGCAGAGGGTGCTGCTGAAGCACCATGAACTGGGTTAGGGCAGAGAGGTGTCACAGGATCTGGTGTTATGGTAGGTGCGAGGTGCTGAGCTGCAGGAGAAATTCCAGCAAGCACATCTGGTCTTGAGAAAGAATTATGGCAGCAACGTGACTCTTAGTAGAGAAGGTCTGGTCCAGATTTGGCGCAGTTTCAGTGAAGTTTGCCAGGAAGGACTGATTAAAAAAACAGCAGCTCATTGCTGAGATTTCTAGTGCCGTTATGACAGCATATCTAACAGCTTGCAGTTGTCAGCACTGTTTTCCTTTCCCCTGTTTTTAATTCTTTCTTTCCTTCCCCTCACAACAACTGTGGAAAGCTCCTTAGAGTTAATATAAAGTCTGCACTTGATTTTGTGTGGCCTATGGATAAGCCTCTTCTCGTGTCATGGCTGATTGCTGATTTCTGAGCCATTCTAGTTCCAGGCAGCATCTATAATTGCATGTTATTATTTAAAAAATGATTATTTTAATTACTTTCCAGAAAGAAATATACCGAAATACTTTCTATTTGTTTGCTTCTTTTAATTGGAGAACTTTTGCCTGAGTAGGTCTATTCCATCAAGTTCTTTCTTTTATCTTGAAGCGACTTGAAGAGACAATATGCAGTTAATGGGACGTTTTCTTTGACCTCTAGCTGTAGAGATTTGTTTTTAAATAATACTTGTCGTATTTTTCATAGATGGTGTGACTGATTCAGATTGGATTATTTCATTTGACCCAAACTGGGGCTGTGGTTCGAAGATCCAAGTAATCTGTGGGCAGCCGTTTTTTTTCTTTAATAGCAAACTAATTGGCAGACCAATTAATCTGCTCATCTGTGAAGAGAAAATTTATAGCAATAAGTAGTTCTATTTCCAGAAGTCATTCTCTAAAGTAACATTACAGTGGCCTTGTTTACTTCATGCCCTGCAACATGATCCAGTGCTTCAACAGTAGCACAGGTCAATTAGTGGACAAATTAAGCAATTATTAGCCACTAACAAGGGTGACTGGCATCATTACCCTTCCTGTTTACCAGCAAACTGTTATTTTAATACAAAGATCAACAAATAAATTAGGGCATCTGTTGTATTGCCATGTCTGCCTTGAAGTAAATGATATTAAATGGGCTTTGGTTGCTGCCAAATTCCTAACCCCAGCCTAATGAGATACACTGATATGTCTCTTGCTGATTACAGAAGCTGTAAAATTTAGTTTGTATTGATTTATTAACAAGACCAAGTTCTCTGGTATGAATTTTTTTTTTTAATAGTCTGATATCTGTGTTTTTACTTTAAATGTTATTGATCCAGAGCCCATCAGGTTCCTCTAAAAGACAAAAGTCTATGCTAATTGTATTGATTATTTGGATGCTTACCATAATTTTATGGTGACATTCATGTACGTTTTCATCTGGTGCTTCTCTTGTGCTCCTTGGAGTTGCTTTTCTTCCAGGCTAGATTTCTGTTTGTCAGTTATTTTTAACACTTGCTTTGTATTTCTATCATGGGATAAGTCTTGGTCAGATTTAAGTAATATGGTCTCCTAACTATGCGAGTAAACCGTTTCTGACTGGGTGAACATAACTGCAGGATGTTCTAATAGATTGAGGATACACTGGGAGATGCTGGGTATGATTTTCTAGGAGTCTGCTGTGTGTCCAAGATTAGTCTCTTCCCTCTTGTCTAGTGTACCTGGTGCAACAGTGTGTTGTGAAGAGCCAGCATTCACTCATAACATGTTTATATAGAGCCTTTCATGCTACAGCATCTGCTTGGTTAGGGAATAATAATTCACTTTACAAAGCTGATAATTGCAACTTCTAGTTGCTGTTTTGCCTTTGTAAGCTCTGTGAGTGTGGATGCATCGGTAACAGGAGGAAAGCAAGAATCTGGACAAGGCTCTTGCTTGGCATAGCTACAGCCAGAGCAAAACTCAGACACTGGGCTCCTGTGCCACCTCCTGAATGAGGGATTCCGGTATTTTTCAGTCTGGAGAAGAGGAGGAGAGACTCTATCTCTCTTTACAATTCTCTGAAAGGAGGTTGTGGCAAGGTGAGGATTGGCCTTTTCTCCCAGGTAGAGGTAACTGAATGAATGGTAATGTCCTTAAGATGCATCAGGGGAGGTTCAGGTTGGATACTAGAAAATTAGAAAAGGTCTTTTCCAACCTTAGTGATTGTGTTTCTGGGTGGTTAACTCTTCCATGTCTTAAAGAAAACACAAGCAGCTGTGGGGTTTTCAGTCTAGTTGCAAGCTTTTTAAAATTAAAACCAGCATACTGTCTCCAGAAGCCACGACCTAAGTGGAGGATTGAATCCCTTTCAGTAGGTTTGAACCCTCCCGTTGTGCTTACTGTGGGTTATGTTTAGACACTGCCAGAGAACATTCATAGCAGCAGTTTAACTTATCTAAGCCTTTTATGTTTACATACAGGAAACCTGGTTATTTAGAGTCCAACTGTGTCATTCCTTCTTGTTCTTGCTGTTGTATAATGAACAAAAGACAGAACACCAGTCCCAGTGCAGATCGGTGTTCAGTTTCTTTCACTGGGAGGAGGTAATTGCAAAAAACATTTCCTGAGCAATATTATTATGTATATGCTAATTTGCCTCAGAAATTCAGGCTTAGTCCCTTTTCCTGTGGAAGACCTAGCTGCAGAAAGGGTTTAGTCTCCAGGTTTAGTCACTAATAGATGAAAAAAATCGGTGATGTTTACAGTCAGATACACCTTGACCACCTTAGGCATTTCATAAACTTCACTTTACCCCTTATGCTTCAGTAAATTAGAAATAATTTCAATAGCAACATAGGTTTAAATTTGTTAATATTTTAAATACAAAGTAGGCCTTATGATTTAGGCCAAATGAAGTACCAATACAAAGTGTGACATTTGGGTCCTGTTTTTATAGAATGTTTCAACCAAGACATAAGCAAGTGTTTTTAACCTGGCACATATTTGGATTTTAGTTTGTATTTTTCTAAAGATTTTTACTGCATCGTAAAGAATCAAGTTTAAACTCAACTTTCTGAAGTCAGCTAGTTAGCCCATGTCATCTCTTCTGTGCTGAACTATTGCTTGTTATATCTATTCCCTAGGGCTTTGCCTTGTCCAACATTAAATGTTTCTGATGACGGGGTTCCACTCTTCCCCTGGAGAGATGATTCCACAGTATAATAGAGCTTGCCATTAGTGAAATTTTACTCATGATCAGCCTTAATTTTTCTCTGCTTAATTTTATCCAGTTACTAGAGCATAGTGATTGATTTATTCTGGGGAAATTCAGTAAATGGTTCCTGCTTCACAGGATGGACATTACAATAAATAGCAAACTGTCATGACCTATCTGTGGGTGTCCTGAGATTACACAGGAACTCAATTTATCTCGACATTTGTTCCCTGGAAACTATTCCTGTCAGTACCAACTCAGAGAATAAGCAATGAATGGAACTTCTAGGCTGCCTGCCTCCTGCCCCAGTGCCAACCTTGGAGCAAGGAAAGGATGAGTTGCTCCCTGAGCGCAAGCTTAGAGGCAGGAGCCATGGTGGTGTCTGGTGCTGGATGTGCCTGGAGAAAGGGGCGTTAGGATCTGTCATTTTCCTTGCTGCCACAATAAAGGATCTGCCTTGATGAAGTAGAGTTGCTCCTAGTTTGTAGGGTGTAAAGCAGGTGATGAATCTGACCTTATGAATTCCAAATTGTCAGTCCCACAGTTTTCCCTGTGCCTGGCACAGAGTTGATGTAACTCTCCTGAATATAGTAGGACATTTTATACCTCTTCACACATTCAGATGACGTGATCTCTGTGTCTAGGGTAGATCTAGATACCTTCTTGAACAAATTTGAGACGGTTCAGGTCAACGGATTGCCACTCCTGAACTGAGTGGCAGTACATGCCCACGTACATACATGCTGGCCATGTAAGGTGCCAAGTTTAAACTAGTCATTAGTTGTCAATTTTACCACTTAAGAGAAAAGTGTTTGTTATTGTGATTGAGCTGATGAGAAGTAACTTGGCTGGTTCTAATGTTGTGGTCATACTGTACTTGAGTTATCAAGATGGACTAAGGATATTTATTCTTAATGTTATTATTTCTGGAGATTTTTTTTTAAAGTAAAAAGTGCTGTGTGATTGCCAGTGGCTGGTTCTGTTTGAAGCAGAACATTGCCAGGAGCCAAGAGGAACGATAATTTTAATCTTTTATATGTGAGTTTTCAGATAGATACCTGGAAATTATTGATGCTATAAATCACTCTCTTCAAGTTCATCTTTTGTTCTTCTCAGGTATAATTGATTTCCTTGTGAGCCAGCATCCTATTGCAAAAGTACTGAGAGACCACCTGGTGTTCAAGATTGCACCTATGCTCAATCCTGATGGAGTATACCTAGGAAATTACAGGTATGATATGGAGAATTAATCTTTGTATTGTTATATCTACCTTATAGACACAGTTCTGTTTTGTCACCAAATGGCTTATTTTCATTCAGTTCTTTTAAACTGGAGGTTCCCATGTGACTATAAAGCTTCCTGAAATTCCCATGGAGGAAGGGGACACAGTGGCAAATTTGCTTTCATCAAGGGGTAGACAGAAACTCCCCAAGATAGAAGGGTATCTGCTCTGCAAGCCTCTTTTATGTGTGGGAGCTGAAGTCAGCATGGAGCTAGACCTCAGCTATGTTTTATAAATGCATTCATTATGCTGCTCATCAGCCTCTCTGTAAATGTGTCAGTCAATCACAGTTTCCTTCAACTACCCAGATCATCCATTAAAGTCACAGATTTCAGTCTATTATTGTACTGTAATAGATAGCGATACATAGAATGGAATAATCACCCACCCTATGCTAATTTTGCTTCATTTTAGTATTTGAATTACTGCTTTACCTCCTCCTCCGTTGAGAACATACCCAGATAATCTTTTGTTTTCCCTAAAATTGTTTGTTCTTTATGCATTTATTTACAAAATAGATGTGCTGCTGGAGGTGATAATGAAAAGCAGTTGATAAGCTGATGATTAGTTTGTGGGGGCAATTACATCTACCACATAGTTCTCTGGAGAAGCCCTTGAGAATTGTAATACATAGTGTATGCGGTTTTGCTTACAGTGCAAGACTAAATAACGCTATACTCTGAAGCCAGGCTACTTTGAGGTTTGATCTAATTAGTTTTTGCATTGCTAAGCAGAATAAGACTAGATTATTGTGTGGACGGGGAGACCACTGAGGAAGAAGATAGAAGTTGCAGAGTTTGGTGCTGCTGGCTCTGTTCTTTGTTTTCAGGCGTGTTTCTCAGTCTGCCTGTGCTTTGTTGCTTCCTAAACTGAAGTATTAGGAGACTGCCTGGGTAATTTCACCACACTTATGCAAGTTTTATATGTGAAACTTCCAAGGACAAATAGTCACCCTCCAGCTACACCGATACTCACTCAGCTCAGCTAATCTGAAAGCAGAGAGCAATACTGCAGTAGTGGTGTCTCACAGCACCAGGAATTTATTGTAATGGCTGTGTCACTGTGTAGGAATGAAGCCCTAAAATGGCTCTACAATCTGATACTACATTATCTTGTTGCAGGTGCCCTGCACTTAGGCAAGTCCAGTTGCAATTAAGTAGCTTTCTTTTCCTGCTATAAATTCACCTGCCCTGTAGGTTTTTATCCTGCATTGTTATTTTTACCCTTTGAGAGGCATGCAGCTTTAGACATGCATATGGCTCATAACCTGAAAAGCCATCTGGGAACCCAGGTATTATGAAAGGGCAAGTGAATTCATCTGGAATTGCTGAGCCTGGTATTATGCTATTGTTTTAGCCTTTCATGATATGCAGAATTTTCAGCCCTCCTGAACTAAAAGGACTTTTAATGAGGTAGTTGGAAAAGCATTTGATTTCCTTGCAATTCTTCACTTTATTTACAAAAGGCCTAATGTAACTAATAAGTTAAAAATGAGGGTAATAAGCAAAATACTACCTATTATCTTGAGAAGAATATTAAAAAGCCTAGTAATGTGCCGGCATTGTAGTTAACTAGTGCTGAGTGAATAATTTACAGCAAACACTTTATTTCCTGCTCATACAAAATCCACAAGCACATCAGAATTTATTTGCTTGAATTTGCTGGATGAATTTAAAGAAAAAAAAATCTCTAAGGATCAGTTGCTAGTATTTGAAAATTTAACTCTTTGGCTACTCTGTGATTGACTAGATAAATCTGTTTCATCTCTTTTGGTCTTTGTTCGGATTAGCACATAAATAGAACTTTAAGAAATCTTCAATGTGGCATGGTATAACACAGAGGTATCAGCTGGGGGCAACCGTCTTTGGCTTGCAAACAAGGTTTGAGGTGCCACAGGCAGCAAGAGTATTTCTAGTCATTTGAACTTCTCCTTCCTGTTATCTCCCTCTCTCTCAAAGCAGCAGCTACTGACTATTTCTTTGGTTCATTGAAGGTGCATGTTCAGAGCTATGCAAGTTAAGATAATGAAATGGGTAATTAAACCTCATGCTTGAGTTTGTAAACTGATCCTCTGCCATGGGGAGAAATTTTGTTTTAACCCCAGCACTACAAGCTTTATACGGTTGGCAAAGTATGCTGTCAGATGGACTTTGCTGTCCTCTGAAATCCCAAGTGTAGCGAGCACCGTTAAAAGCCTGAGTGTGTCAGCAGTTCTTGTAGAGGGGATGGGATGTGCTAGTTCTCATGTTCTGCATACACATTTGCACAGGATAATATGGTAACATTTGGTTAATAGGGTTTTCTTCATTGTTGCTTTCGGAGGTGAAGGACTCTTGTGGATGGTGTGTCCCTGTGCAATTCTCTGAAATATATATTTTTTTCCTTTGTTCTGAGTTGCTTGTGAACTAAGATCTAGGAGTTTAAGCCAAAACTGCAACAATAATATCAATAATTGTCTATTATCTATAAATTGTTGCTCATTCTCAAGGGAACAGACCAAATAGGTTGTGATTCTACCGAGACTTTCTTGTGGTGCAATGTTCATAACCAGCAACAAGCGAGTTTAATATCACGGCTATAAAACATGACTGCTCGCGGCACAGAAATACCTGTGAGGAATGTTGTTTCTATGTTGCACATACTTTGAGGGGTCTCTAAAAGAAACCATCATGGGACTGAATGTCAATTCCTTTGATATCCGGTTTAATGCAAAAAATGATTGCTAAACTTTACTGATGTATTCAAGTATGTGCAAGTGTTTGGAGAGTATACTTGTGGGCCCCATACAGTTGGAAACAAAAAGCCAAGGGTCATCCTAGCTAAAACAGTGGCTCTTTAGCATGATTGTCCCTCTGTTCTGGCAGGTGATTTGTCCACAGCTCTCAACAAAATTGAAAGACTTTTTGGTGGGGATGGGGCATAACTTTTTTTTTTTTTTCATCATGAGAGATCATGGCAAAAATAAGTATATTTGTGTGCTTCTCCATCCCTCTCTGATGAATTAAACTGTGAAACAATTTTAGAAAGCAAAGGAATACTGCTGTTGAGAAGAGAGATTTCTTGACTTTTCTCTACTTGTGCTATAGCATTATCATCTTCTGAATCTATTTCCATCCCCAGGGAGGTGGAGTTAGACTAAGAAAAAAATGTGTTCTTGCTTTAAAAGTCGTGCATCCCCAGGCTTGGCCTGAACTTTCCTTTATCGAGAGCTTGTTCTTAAGCTGGCATTCTGCAGTTGAATGCTGAAATGTGTCCCTGCAGGCAAGATGACTGTACCACACTGTCTTAGATTAGTTCCAATTTGTCAGTCTCACCTTCCAGAGATGAAACCCCATACTAGCACCAAAAGGGATGTATTTCTTAGTCTGGGCAGATCTTCACTGAGATGTCTCAGAAATGCCATGACAAGGTGCTTGAAATATCCTGACTGTTTTCTAAAGGCTTTGTTGTGTGACCCACTAATGCTCCCCTTCCTTAGCGTTTCTGCGTTGCCTTTGATGTGTTAGCTGTGGCAGTGCCACCCTTCTCTAAATTAAAGCCATGAATTAGCTGAAATGTTCTGATATGTCATCACTAGAATATCCTTCTGTCTTGATTGTAGGGGCTTCAAGAGTTTGTGTGGATGGGGGAAGAGGGCACATGCCAGTTCTGATCCTTTCTTGTTTCACTGTCAGGTATGATGGTTCTGAAGCCAATAAAGTCTCCCACTTGCTTGTGTGAGGGTTCAACAAAACAATTTATTGGTTGGAAAGGAGGCCAACCCTACTGAGACTGGAAAGCCAAATTCACTGTAGGTGGTGGCAGAGTTCATGCGTAAATGAGAACTGTTTTGTCATGAAATGTTTTGGACAAATGGCATATTTTAGCCCTGGAAATATAGTTTTGTAAAAATTTGAAACTGCTTGCAGAAGTGGGCTGAATTTGACAATTTGTTCTGGGGAAAAAAAGTGAGAGTGGAAGGCTTAGAGAAGCAAAGTGATTAGTTTTAGCATTTTCTAAGAAAAAATCTTTTGTTTATTTAATAATGGCATGATCTGTTTAAAAACTCTTTTGGTAAGATCCCTATTGAAGAGTCTGAAATAAAATGAGGAAACTTTGCTTCAGATCAAATTAAATACTTCAGATTGATCCTACAAAGGTTTTTTTGTGAACTTTATTTCTGTGACTAATAGTCAAAGTGAAACATTGATGTTCACATGTAATGGCTGAAGGGTCATTTGACAGTAAAAGCATAAGAGGATTTTATCCAAAACGTCTTAGCTTTGAATTAGAACTATATCTTGTAACATTGGGTGACTGTCTTTGGTCTTTGATATTAACGCTTTCAGAGGATATATATATATATACCCACATACATAATTGTTCACTGTTCACAGTGGCTGGATATGCCATGTCATTCATACTATCACTTGACTTCTTGTGAGGCATGGCTGTTCGTGTGCATGTTGACATTTGTCTAACATCTCTTGATTATTTTTTGTGTGTTTTTCTGATGGGAAAGGTTTTTTTCCTAGCTTCATTTCATGAATGTGAAACACATGCATTTCTTTGAATTGAAAATCTGAGTATCTATCTCGGATGACAAGATGAAGGTCTCGATGGAGTTTATTTTTCCTAATTAGACGTTTGTCATTGTGTATTCTATATAACAGCATATAAGTAAACAATCATGGACCTTTTGAATAAATTTATTGGTTTTATTTATGTTACTGGGCATAAAAAAATCTATAATTACCAGGTACAGCCGCACTATAACTGGTATTTAATGACAATTACTTTTTGTTACCATAGAAATGAGTCCAAAGTAGTTACCTATAATTTCTCATTCCCAAACCTCACACATGTTGTATTGCAGTATTACCATAGTAATTGCCTATTAGTCATCATAAAATAAGCAGTTACCCAGAAGATATCAGGATAGTGTGAAATTTCTCATCTCCTTCAAAACTTGCAGCACATGCCGCTTCTCGTCTGCCTTCAGTGGGATTTTGCTTGAGTGACAAAAATGTTGGTGGTACATTAACCCAAGGGATGAAAGGATGTGATTGAGAGAGAATTATACTCTAAAAATACACTGCTGGGAAAAGTATGTTCCGTACCCTGAAAATATAAGACTATGTCATATTATTTAAAAGAAAAAAAAGAGGCATTTTTCAATCGCATGAGATGGAGATTTGTTCCTTGCTATGAGTTTTCTCTGGTTTTTGTTTGTTTGATTTTAATCCACCTGTGACCAAACCAGAGGTTATGCATCTCCAAGGGTCTGTGAGAACAGCCGTGCTGCATCAACCTCACAAGTTCAATTTCCACCAGTGCAGCAGTGGATGGTGCCAAGGGAAAGGTCAGAGCAGGAGATGCTTATAGTGTTCTTTCTCACGTGCACTTTTACAGCTTCCCATACTTTTTCTTTTCCTGAGCTGATGGGATTTCTCTTTCATTAGTTATGTGTAGTGGATTCATCTTCCTAGCACCTGTCCAGTTGAGCTCGGATAAGGGAAGTGCTGGCAGTTGATCTCCTCTGGCCCAAGGCTGTTCAGCTCCTGCCCCATTGTGGGAAGCACTGCCTACGTCAGGCTGCTGTCAGCTTCACCCATTTCTCAGTGGCCCCTCTTTCTCTTTGTTTTTGTTCTTAACTTGGAATGCAGGTTGCTCAGGGCAGTGAGCTGCTTTCTCTACCTGCCTGTATCACATGTAGCATCAGCCATTTCTTTGCATCACCTTCTTCCTTATGGAGGTGGGAGGGGATGAGGCATGGCAGAAGAGAAACTTTCCCTCCCCCAGCTTCTGCTGGGAGTTAAGGAATGTTCAGAAATGGTCTGTGCTGTTCTTCTCCCTGGTCATTTGGATCTATTGTGGTTTTTCCAGTATGTGCTGAGTTGGGGACATGGAAAGCAGAGTCTGAAGTGGTTCCTCAGTTGTGATCAGGTGTTCTTTAGGCATCAGCACTGGAAAAGTCCAGGAAAGCAAAGCAAGCGGTGAAAGATTTTCTCTTCGCAGCATTGTTGTTCCTCTTTTGCGTGGATGCTTTCTTTCAATTGTAGTTCTTATTGCCCATAATGCTACAATCATAAAACAGTGATCGTGGTTACTGGCTTTGGTCACTATTAATTTAAACAAATAAACAAACAACAACAGAAAAAAAAAGTTTCCTTTTGTTTAAAAAAATAAATAATTGTCATCTTTTATCTTAAAACAAATACCAGGTTTGCAAGAGGGGTTCCTATCTACTGTCATTGAAAATGCTCTTTATATTGATGTGGTAACTGCTCATTTAAACCATATTACAGCTCCTGAGTATTTTTCAGTTGCTATTGATGTGACAAATTCTCTTGCACAGAGGACTGCACCAATCAATAGAGTCAGTATATGTGCTTTAACAACAAAGCCACATGCCTTGGGGTTCCAGTTGAATCTGAACCTTTTAGTAGCATTAAATAAAGCTATATTTATTTTGCTTTTGGTACAGGAAAAAAAAAAGACCTAATTTAATACAACTTGTTGCAAGGGCTTGAAGGTAGCATTATGGGACCATTTTCACATGTGATGAATACGTAACTAGTGTTGGAGCTGCTATTTTGTTGTTATAAGCAAACCCTTCTCTTTTAGCTAGATTGATCAGGGACTACAGAGTAGCCTTTTATTTTTACAGAAGCAGGGAGAGAAGTCATAATGAGAAATATTGAAATCAGAGCGTTTTTATATCTGCCATTATTCCACTGAGAATGAGACAGGATGTCCTTAAAGAGACAGGGCTATTTATTTTTCATTTAAATAGGACCATTTGTGATTATTACCTTTGAGCCGTTATGCAGAGGATAAGCACCCAACTCATGAATCCCAGCCAAGTGAATCGAAGTTTTGTACCCGAGTGCCATTTATGTCTGTGTGTTGCTGTAGGAGCCTATTCTTGACCTTCACTGAATTCATTTTTGCATATCTTTCTCTTATAGAATATATTTGCAATAAATAGGGGTGTTAATGTCAATTCAGATTAAATGCCCATTTATTTTCCTACTCTCCTGAACAGCTAATCTTAGATCTGAATGATCTTATTTGGATTCCTTTGCTCTACTTTCAGCTGTAAAGCCAACTAACGTTGGACTTCCTTCTCTTTCTCTGTCCTTTGTCTAGCTTGTATATCTGAATGGTGATTTGGGCTCTTGCTCATAGTAGCAAACAAATGAGGAAAGTCACCAGTGTTCGAGATGTTTTGTTGTTGTTTTTTTTTAATCTGCAAAAGACTTGCAGTCAACTTCAGCCTATTTTATAGTGGATCTGTGCTTTGGTTTCTCTAACTGCAATTTAGGAATAAATTAGGTCTCATATATAAGGTTAGCCGTGGACCTTACAATTATTGGCGTGTGGTTAAATAACACGTTGCATTCATTCCTTTGCTTTGAGGCACTATGTAGGTACCAAGCAATATTGCTTAGAAAAATGGCATCTTTAAATACACCTCTGCAATCAGAACTGTGTTTTGTTTTATTTCTGGTTTTTTAAGTGAGAGGAGGTGGAAACGTTGAGCTGGTCACTATCTCATGATGTTTCAAGCTGAACTCTACCTCCTGGCAGTTGCCAGGCCACACTCAGTGGCTTTTAGATTGAAGGGCTGCTCCAAAAACCTGTTTGCTGGACACAGGAAGTTATTGCTGTGACACTACGTAAGAAGTGTGCCATGTATTTACAAATGCCATCTGCTGGTGTGGTTTTCTGAGCTATTTCCAGGGGCAGGTGTAACACATGCCCTCCTTGTAGCAGCCTTTTTTATCAGCAGTCTGCAGGCATCTGCCTGCTTACATGGGACACAGCTAGCTTCTAACTTGAATTGCACCTTGCTGCAGTTACACCAGAGATCCTCCTGCTCTAGCAGGTATCTTTGCAGCAGCTGTGGGCTGATGTTGCATGGTGTGGGAAATGTTTGCATAGGTGCTAGCAGTGGGGATCCAACTTCTGAGTCCCAAGGCTTTGTCTCCTCTTTTCCCCCAAATTACATTAATGATACTGCTTGCTTTACTGAAGATCTGGTTCAGGAAGGGGCTCTTGAACACCTACAGCCCTACAGACAGCCAGGCTGTATATGGGGATTCAGGATGTTCTTGTGCTATCAGGGCTACTGAGCCTGTTGTACTCTCACTAGACTGCTGCCTCCTTCCCTCACTTTGAGAGAATTCTGTCTAGCAGAACTTGGCTATACTCTCCTGGCTCTGGAGGGGTTCCTAGATGCTGCTGCCTGTTGGTCCAGGGGACACAACCAGGCTACTGTCATATTTTAGCCAGGGTACATTTGATTGATGGTTCATGCAAAAAAGATTTTTCTTTGCAAAAAGAGAAAAATGTAAACTGCAAAATATTTTCCTGTAGAAATGACCAATTTGAGGTCAAATTTTGCATTAATGTGATCACCCGCTGTTCATTCCAGGGAACAACTTAGAGGGATAACGTGGAAGGGGTTTTGTTTTCTATCCATAAGCATAGGAACACCCAGCATGTACTTAGCTCGTATCCTATTTTTGGATTGTTTCACCGCAGGTAGTATCTTAAAAACTTTCTCACCGTGTCCATTCTGCACTTCTCCTTGTTTAATCAGCATCTGATTACCTAGACCTACAGATTTGCCTGCCACTTTTAAGGCAAAGCAGCTGATGAAAAAGCTGATGAAAAAGAGGTCTCCATTTACAGAAGACCATCAGCAGCCACTGATCCCTCCCATGGCCTCTGAAAAGCTCCTTTCTTCTGGTCAGTATTTATGATGTGACACAAGCAAAGCATTTAGTGCTCACTTTCAACTTATGGTGGAAGTATTTCTCACATATCAATGGAGATGTTGTGTATTCCTGTTCCATCTGCTGCTGTGTGGGTAGTGAGGGGGAAATCCCATCCAAGTTACTGGGAAAACAATAGCAGCCTAAGGGAATGTTTGTTTAAGTTGCTTTTTGTTGTTTTCTTTTTCACTGTGGCAGCTGCTCTGTTGTTGTTTTTTTTTGTTTTGTTGTTGTTGTTGTTTTAAATGGTGGCAGTTAAAATGATGGCAGCTTGCTGTATAATTTATGATATTAGACCTAAGGGTAGTGTCATATAACATGAAGAAAAATCCTGAGACACTTCTAAATAATAAACATCCATTATCTAAAACAGTATGGTTTTATTAAAACAGCATTCAATAACCTAATGATGTGCATCACTTCTGGGGAGTGTAAAGGGGCAGATGCCTTTACGCATCTTGGCTAGCCTGCTGACTTGCAGAATCCCTAATCTTGGTGACACAGAGGGGCCTTGTTTTGGTCCTTTCCAGTAATGGATCTCAGTAGTTTGGTGTTGTGATGTATCACTTCTGCGCAGAAGAAAGGATGCCTTTTTGCTTATGCTAATTCGCATAGTTGAAGTCTCTCAGAAGATGAACTATGTGTTGAATCTTAGAAGGAGTTTTCAAGGTGTTTGTCTGAAAACTTAGTTTATGTCTGTAAAAGAAACTTCTTCTGTAGCTACTAGTACACAGATCTTTGTTGCTGGAGTAGGTAGTGATTGGAGACTGCTGTTTCACAGCTGATTTAGGCTAAGAAGAGTGTGATCTGACAGCCAAAGGGGCAGTTCAGCTCTATTCCCTCCTGGCCACGCATCTCTGCCATCTCCTTTGTGCCACAACTGGTGCTTGTGTGGCAGTGCTATGAGCCAGAAAAGGATTGATCCTGCAGAAATGCAGCTCAGCAAAATGGTTTTCACTTGACTTCTTGCACAGCCAGGAAAATGGGATCACAGTAAGAGATAGGAATGAGCAGGGACAGATCCCTTCTATTGATGGTTTGGGTGTAGCGTGCTTAAGGTAATCCTGAAGCTGGAGGCTGAGATGTTGGTAACTATTGTGCAGTTTTTCCAGACACCCTAGAAACGAAAGACAGGATGACCACTGATTTCCTGAGTGCTGTTGGTACATTCACAAACAACCTTGCCTATACTATCTCTTTCTTAGGTTCATCATTTGCTAGTCGGTGCAAATGGTTATTTTTACTGCCCACTCAGGGGCTTCATGGAGTCAGAGGCTGGAGATGAGCTGTTTCCATGCAGCTCTTATGTCCTGTTACATATTTGGTGAAAAACTGTCCACGAAATCCCTTTCCCTCTCCACCCCCTTAAAATACAGCAGCCAACATAATGGTGCTGACGTGGCAGCGGGAGCAATTAATCTCATAGCAGATTACCTTTTCCCTGCTGCCTCTGGCACCAGGCAGAGAGGGGATGTCAGGATGCCCTGGGAGGAGGTGTATGTGACATCTGATTGACAGCTGATGGCTCTGCCTGGTTGGTGCCCGGGAGCTGGAGGAAGAATGCTGACATAGATGGGTTGTGGTCAGGAAAGGGATGGATGTGACATTTGTGGACACAGAGTGCTGAATCACACAAGCAGTATCCATCTCTGCCAGTGTGAGTGGGACAGGTATTCTGCCTCTTCTTCCCCTCCCAGACTGGAAAGGATGTATATTAATAGAAGTATACGTGACTTAATGTGCAGCTATTCAGTGTTAACCCACGTCCCCAGGGAAGAGAAGTGCTTATTTCAGGTTGTGCAGATCATAAGCCTGCTGTCTTGTGTAGCGCGTGTGCTCTGAATACTAATGCTCTTTTTCCCTTTTCTTTACTGACACAGCCATTGAGCTGATGAATTGTATAGATTATACAATGATAATGGATGGGGAAGGGGAATAGTAAATCCTGCCTGTTTGTAGAGAACAGCTGGATTTCTAATAATATTGGAATGCTGTTGTGGTGGGGGAGGTTTAGCTACCCCCTCCCTTTCATTGCTGCCATTCAGACATCCCAGTGTTTGCATAAGGATGAAGCTTTCCAGCACCCTGAGGCTAATGTAGCAGTTATCCTGGGAGTCTGCCAACTCTCTTGGATCTAGGAAGAGTCTCAACTTCTCCATGGTGCCTCTGTGTGATGTCTTTGGGAAGAAAGGGAGATAGAGGCCTTGTATTTGATCTCCAAGTAACAGCTGGGTGAGGAAATGGTTTCTCCTTGTAAACTAGCCCAGTCCCTTGTCGCGAAGTGGGCTGAGCTCTGATCTGATCCTGTGCAAGGCGGCAAGTAATCTGCATTACGGAAAGTCTTAGGGCAAGATTGAGTTGGGAATCTCAAGAGCTGCAAGAAGGATGACAGAGAAGTGTGCAAAACTTCCCATATTTTGTATTATTAATAATAAATGTTGTATATTAATTCGAATTGTAACAAGCTAGCAAAGGAGACTGAATGTTCAGATGATTGATAAGACTGTGGTGTTCACCAAAAGCCACAATCCTTTTCTGCTAGATGCCGTACAAGCACATCAGAAATGATCCTCACTTTCCCAAAGTGCTTTCAGAGCTAAAAGTGTGGCGCAGCAGGTGTACAAGGCAATCAAGTGAACCGTTATAGCAAGGGAAGACAAAGTGCTAAATATAATTGGATGAATAATAGCAGGGCTTTTTCTCTTTCTTTTGTGATTTTTTTTTTTCCTCACTCCCCTTTGGTCAGTGGCAGGAAACACAATAGATAACTATACAATCAGGTTAAGTAATCTTCATATATCAATGGATAATAGGGCTTCTCTAGATTTAGTGAAGCTGGAGAAGGAACTTTCGGTGGCAAAATACATTTTGCAAAGGGAGGTTGAACCAAAAGGTGCATTTCTTCAAAATGGATTACATCTAGATGTTCCTCTGTTCTCCCTTTCTTCACTGCTTGGGCATCTCCCAGTGCAAGCATTATTTCAATTCTAGCTCTAGGATTTTTGCTGTTCTATTGCAGCTGAGCAGTATTATGGTTCTGCTCATTTTTTTGCACCTGGATTAAATTGCCATTTTATGCAGCTGGAGGTAGTTTTGTTCAGTAGGTTTTGGAAATTCACAGGTGTTTAAGGCCCAGTCAATCTTTTGGCAGTGCTGGCTAGTGGGGAAGCTTACACAATGAGAATATCAATTCCATGTAAGCCATACCAGCAAGTTTTGCACCCCAGTGGTTGTCCATGGGAAGATCTTCTGTCTGCTCTTCCAAGAAAAGAATCAAATGACAAACTGCCAGTCTTTCTCCTTCACTTTCTGCTGTGCCCTTGTGACTCTGTATGTTTTCAGCAGCTAAAATCTTTTTTTTTGTTGTTTGTTTCTAATTCTTCCAGTAGAGTTTACTTCTGGTGTTGACACAACAGGAGAAACTAATGGCCATATAGGCTTGCTCTTGACATCTCTATCTTGCAGATGCTTTGATAACTAGTGTAAGAGAAAAACAGGTCACACCCAGGAGATACACACTGTTATATTGGTATAAGTGAGAAGCAAGCACAATCCTAGCAGACAGTTCTTATTCCTTACATTGGTCACCCTTTCAATTACAGATGTGATCTGCTAAAGTCTTGTCATTCTTATTCTAGTTTCTGTTAATGAAATGCATTTAACTGTCAGCCCTTGTTAACAGTAACAACGCAGCTGAGGATTCATAAATTCCCATGGAATTCAAATGACTGCTACCTTAGAGGAACTCAGTCAAGTCCTTTTTCATCTTGAAGTTGGAGGAGAGATAACCTCAGCTGGCTTGATCCAGCCAACCTGGATATTTCAAGCAATGAATTTATCTCAGACTTATGTCTGATTCCTGTCTGAAATAATCTAGATCAATATTCTAAGAACTCTGGGTTTTTCAAGTCCATGTCATCATTGTTGATTGGTTATTTTTGTGAATGGGTGATGCTTCAAGGGAGATATGTGTGTGTGTAGGGCGTGGTAAATCAAGAAAGATGATCAGTTAGCCACTGTTTAGCTTTCAAATGTAGGTTTATCAAAACACTGTTCAGTGCAGATGGAATTCTTTTGCAAGAAGCCTGTATGCCTGATGATCTCTTGGTTTTCCTTTAGATATCTGAATGAAAAAAATTAGACACACTACCTACTTAAATCATTTAATCCAAATGAAGTGTGCTACAAGTTCAAGTTCTGGAGACAATTCGTTCCTTTCAAATGACAAATTCTATTAGAATCAGTAGAAGCTAGAGGCTCTTTCTTTCAACTGTCCAATGCAAAGGGCTTTAAGCTTTGATACCATGTAAGCTTGGTAGGATACAGAAGAAACATCACAGGAATAAAACTTCATAATTCAGTTAACTTTTGCTGATACTTTCCTGAAAACTTGTATTAAACAGAAGGTGTTAGTTTTAAGGTATAAGCATTTTAATCTGTAGTTGTACAAGGTCCACAGAAGCCTGATGAAGGTCAGCTTTGGCCATTTTGATCATTGCTATAATGATCAGAACAGATTTGTACCCGCCATTCCTGAATGGCTACTTAGACATGGAGTTTTGTTTTAGCAGTCAGACAAGGAATAATAAACAAACAAAACCTTTTTCTCTTTTTAATTGAAAACATACAATCTCTAACCTATAATATAAAAGTGGCAGTGGGAATGACTAATGAAGTTGAAAGCAGACCATGAATAAGTGTTGGCGTGAGCAAAGTAAATACTGTGTACGCATTCTTTATAAATAGATCTCCCAGATACTCCACACCTTTCTTGTTTAGTGCTGGAAACAATTCTGTATTTTCTGTATATTATATTCTGTATATATAGCAGTTCTGTATATTCTGGAAACAATTCTGTATTTTCCCTATATCTAGGGACAAAAATTGTGTTAAAATCTGAACTCCTGAATAGACTCAATCTGACTTTGACCAGTTGGCCAAAGTAAAACCTGGTGTTTAGTTTTGTCAAGGGAATATTTTGTGGTTGGTCATCTTAATTAAAATGGTCACCTGAACTACTCCATGTATGTGTTTATGCTACTATTTAATTATCTGAAGACAAGTTTTCTTACAAATTAGAACTGTTGCCAACTATAAATTAAAAAAAAAATATGGTAAAAATGCCAGTCATTTCCACGGTTGGAACTATTACAATATAACTGGTTGATATTAGGAGTTTTATTTTATACCACTCCATGTTTCTGAAACAGTACCTCAAGAAAACGGCAAAGGATGAATGAGCATCATTGCTCTTTATATGCACCTGTGCCTTTTTCACTATGTCTTGTTGGAGCAGGATGATGCAAACAGCCAACTGGGCAGTGCAGTTCCACTTGTGAAGAAAGCCTTAGATTTGCACTGGATTTGGAAGCTGGAGCTCAGGTTTTCATAAGCAGAGGGTGGTTCTCAGGTGCTATGGTTTTAGTTTTTGACAGTGAGATATGTCAAATGGTTCTGGGATCCAGATGAGGAGTGTTTAGCTTTTTTTGTTTTTTGTTTTTTAAATTCAAAATCCTCTGTAGCACAACTGGAGATCAAGCACCTAAATAGTTGATTGTGAAATTTTGAGCTTTGGAGTTGGAATCATAGCTTCTCATTGGTCCTGTGTAAAGATAAATGGATTTTCATATCTATGGGGCTTTCTCTTTTGATTCCTATTTTACTGCTCATTTTATTTAGATGCACGTGTATTGGTGGCCTTGTACATGCTTCTTGGTGGGATTCCTCATCTCTTGCAGGCCAGACACCCAGTTCTGCCCTATAAATGTTGATAATGGCTTGGCTTCCTAACACAGCTGCTGCCATCCGATTTTGTTCCTTTGTGTGAATGAGTCCAATAGGACAAGCAAGCCTAAACCAGCTGCAAGTAAAATTTCCCCGGGGATTGCCTGCAGGCATAAGTGCATCAGTGTTGAGACTAGAGCAGCTGCCTCTGTCCTGTTAGCTAAGGATCTGTTTTGGGGCAGGATGAGACATCTTGGGATACATGGCATATGAGGAATGAAATTTGGAGGAGAGCATTCAGCTGCATGACAGTATTATGCCTTAATGTACTTTGTTTTTTTCTCTTTCTCTTGAGACTGTTGAACTTATCCAGAACTTGGAATACTGAGCTTCTGTATCTGCTTTAAAAAAAAAAAGAAAAGAAATCTTTGGCAAATGTCATTTGGAGATGTTTCCCTTTGTTAAATATTTTGTTTAATCAATGGAACTCATCTGGTTGCTTATGAACTATCATTAAAGATTACCAACTAGTAAAGGGCTTTCTGTTGAAGGGCGCAATTGGATAATGCCCTTAATAATATATTTTAACTATTTATTAGCCCTGAAGTGGCCAGGAAGTTGGACTTGATGATTTTTGTAGGTCCCCTCCAATTTAACTATTCTGTTCTAATTCTTGAGGTAGCTCTATAGTTATCCTGCACATAAGTGGATGTGGTTTTATGTGAGAATGTATTTCTGGGAGCAGTTGATGCCATCACAAATAAGATCGTGGTAGTTTCTGCAATAAATGTTTAGGTCTGTGAGTTACAAGAACATAACTGCATCTTTCAAGGCTCTGCTGGAGACTATTTCCAGTCATTCTATGAGGTCAACATGCTTTGAGTTGTTTTCAGAACTCTCTTTATCACAAATTTTTAAATAACTAAATTCCTTTTGAAGAGAGTATCATTTAATGGGCATTTGCCTGTGTAGCATGTCTCTATAACTATGTAGGAGTCTCACAGTCTTTTAATCTCTGAAAAGGCTGGACAGCAGGCTTTCATTATATAGAACTGAACAGGAGGGAAGGTGCTGTCATCTGCTTTTTTCTCTTTTTCTAAAATACTAAATCTGCTGCCCAGAGATTAGAAGTAAAGACCTGGTTCCTCAGGGAGGACTCAGTGCAAATTCGCAAACTTATTTTGGCATTTAAATTAGCTTTTAGCTAAGGATGCTTCCTTATTTTATGTACTTGGACTGCAGCTACTCTGGGGTGTGTATTTAAAGTTAATCTGTGTCAATTATTTCAGCAACGTGTTGTGGGACAGAGCCTGCTAACAAGAAATTAAGAATTAGCTATCTTACAATAGGCTGAGTCTGTTGCAGACAAGGACCTGACATCTTTCACCTACAAAATATAACAAATGTGAGCTCCAGTAGGAAATGAGAGAAGATTGCCACTAGTGTGGGACACACTTTTTGTGTTGACCTTTGACTTGAGTAGCGACAAAGTTCAGGAGACTTTTGGGAATGATGCTGAGGAGCAGAATCATAATAACATGTGATACTCTGTATTATTCCTGGGCAATAAATGGGGCTAGAGTGTAAGAGCTAAAATCTGCTCTGGGCATAGATGATCATTTGCTAAGAAGGAAAATAGCAGGTTGTCCTCGCATGAAGCGTGCAGCTGGAAACCAAACTTTGTCCTATCTGGCTATGTATGGATAGATGCTTGGTGTCACCGAGTTCTGCACTGAAAATAAATAAATAAATAAATACAAATAAAAATCAGGCAAGATGAATTTAAGGGTCTGCAGTGACATTTCAGAGCACAGGAATATTCTGAAGTTCCTTACCATTTTTGGGGTTCCTCAAAGTTTAGTTTTCCAGATCAGTTTGGTGTGGCTTTTTAAAAATCTACAACAGCATGCTTTACTCCCAGACCATCAACAGCATTTTGCAGCTCTTGGCTCCCTGCTGACCAGGGGTTCTTTTTATAATAAACACATTAAGTAGACAGAAAACTTACTGAGGGAATGATACAAAATTACAGAAGCAATAATTACACTCACTCATGTCAGAGCTCTCTTACAACAAGAAATAATAATGAAACAACATTTACTTTATCCTTTTTCAGGGGCCAATAAAGGATAATGTGGCCATATTCAAAAAGAATCTTTTTTTTTAATACTCTATATTGCCTTCATTAACATTTTTTTCATTTCTTGTTTTATAACCCTTTTAATTGAAAGGGGTGGAAAGAGGGGGGAAGCATATGAAGGGCATGTTTTGGAGAAACAGCAACAACAAAGTTTCCTCCTAAGCCTTATTGGTTTCACTATAATATCGAGAATACTGCCGCCACTCCATCACACTGCAGTGGATTAGTGATTTCATTAAAATATTTTGTTGAAGGTCTTTTCATAGAGAGCTTTTTGGTTTTGTTTCTTGAAGTCTCATTTCATCCAATTAACTTTTCTGTATCTCTGAGGTTCTGCCAGATCATTGAGACAATGACTGCTGCTTCCTGGGAAGCCAGATATAGTAGTAGCACAGGAGTCACATAGAATAATCAGGTTCATTTTGTTGCTGTATAAGAGTCGAGGAAGACTGGAGAGCCCCTCAGCTGTTGAGACCTTTTGCCACTCTTGAGGTTCCTTGGTTAGAGTGCTGTGGGAAGGGAAGAGCCATTTGGGTGCTCTTTTGGTGGTCTTTGGCTCTGTACTGAGCTTTAACTATTAATGTAATTTTAGATTTCTTCAATACACAGTTGTGTTCTATGTGCTTGCATTTTTAAAAGAAATTAAAATAACCTTGTACACAGGTTCCTTGGATATAACACAGCATCCAGTCAAGAACAGACCTGATACAAGAGAAGGTAAGGTAGTGAGCCAGAACTCTTGATGTTTCCCCCAAAGGGTGAGCTCCCATAAGTTAACCTAATTAAGGAGGGCACTTAGGCCGAGGGGTTAACAGCTGTTCTGGAGGCTACAGAGAGCTCCTTTAGGAGATGAGGTTAGACTTTGGAAATAGTTCCTTGTGGGAGTATTCAGAAAAATTGCTGTACACGTGTGCATGTATGTGCGTGGAATTCAGAACGAAGGGTTTAGATGCAGCAGCATAGACAAGGATGGAAATAGGTCAGTCAGTCGTATAAGTGCTCTCTACGTGTTCCTTCGCTGTGACAGCTCTGAGTAGCAGTTGGAAGACAGCCTGGGATTTCATTTAAAAGCATGAACCAGAAGAAAAAGAAAGGAGGGGGACATTTTGCTTGTTTTGATGCCCACGTGTCCCATTTTCAATTATTCCTCTCATCCACACTCACTCGGATGCAGTGAGATGCCTACAAATGAGCCATGAGAGAATTTCAAAGATTTGGATGCTCCATTCTGAGAACTACATAGGGAAAAAAAAAAAAAAAAGAAGAAAAAATAAACCTGTGCACCTCCTTGGGTTGTGAAATATGGCTTGAAATTGCTTGAGGACAGTGTCCCTTGGGGTTTTAGTATTTTGAAAAACATGAAGGACTTTGTGTACCTGATCAGGGGTTTGCTATTTTCAGTTGTCAGATCTTGCACTGCAGATTTGGATTTCTGCATAGTAAATATAACACACTTAAATACCTTTTATAAAATACAAGATTGCTATGTTTTCTTTCTTGTTAGCAGCTACTCCACAAACTGTAAAATGAAATTGAAACCAGAGTTGGATTCACTTTGTTTAGCTTTTAGCCGAAAGTCAGTCACCTACTCTAGCCTGATGTCTGTGGTCGGCAGCACAGTCCCAGGTGAACTAAGTTGCTGTCTGGATGGATTTCTGTGTTAAAATGGGGAGTGGAGAGAGTTGGGAAGGGTTACAGAGAGGTTGATCTGCCCTCCTTAAGGTGTTTAACATGAATCAGAAGGTCTGCTCTCCAGCTAGAGTAAATTTACTGACATCCTTGTGTATAGAGCGACTCAAGAGAGTTGCACAGAATGTTACGCTGACTGGATCTGGCCCACTCTTGTTGGGTTCATGTGTGTATTCTATTGGTGTATTTTTGTCACTGTTTAACTGTAACTACCATTCTCTACTAGTATTCTCTTAATCTTGACATAATTCAAAACCCGATTTTGTCTAATTTTTTCCTGGCAACCTGGCGTTTGTTATGACAGAAGTAGATACATTTGTGGGTTGAGTTTGCACAATGCTCTAGAACTAGATTCAAAAGCCAGACTTGGTGATTGCTCCCATTCTCCACATGTCATAAGCAGACAAATAATAACTTTGCTCAAATGTCCCTTTTTTGTAGTGATGGATTAGTAAAAGCACACCGTGTTTGCAATAGGACTTTGGTTTTTACAACTTTATTTTTCTGTTTGAACAAACCATGAGCCATGTTAGTCATCCCAGTGGGAGCAGCAGAGCCACAGGGATGGCTACTGAGCACATGTTGTGTCTGCACTTGGAAAGCCACTGTTCACAAATGGAAGTCCTGACTTCTAATTCTAGGAGTAAGAGGGATCAGAAGAGCTGTGGTCACAAATTTGGAGGAAAAAGATCTTGTCACCTTTGAAAAGTGTCCCAGTAATTGCACTGATTGTCATAGGTAAGACTCCTTTCACTTTTCAATAATATGCTTGTGTATTGTTCATTACAGGGAAGCAGTTTCAAATATTTTTGAAGGAGAAAAAGTTGATAATTGGCCTTTTTCTGCTCTACATCTATCTCTGAACCCCTGTCTGATAGTCATCCTGTCAGAATTGTCAAGAGAAGTAAAAAGCAAGCATCCTTTTTAACCCAAATGAAATACTGTTTTTCAGTTACACTTGTGCATTGCATCCCAGTGAATGGGGGGTAAATCTGTAGTGTTTGTGGCAAGTAGGGCTCTTGTCTTCATTCATTTTCTCCACACCTGTGCACACTGGGTAAGGTGCTCTAAGAGACATCAACACGAATTTGCTTTTATCTTGGCTAAAGTTGCCTGCCTCAGTCTAGGGCAAGTTGCTTCTTCATGTCTGGAGATAGTTTGGCTAACCTGGCATGTTTAGCTGTCCTGTGACCTCCTGATGAATGCTATTTGCTCTTTACTCCTGCCTTGATAATTGCCCATGAGAAAACATGAGTAAATTTGGAGCTGGGGTTCTCTTCTGGTAAATGAGACTCACTGAGGCGTCTTAAATCCTTACATGAGTATCTTGGATCTTAAACATTCAAATGAAATTCTTGTGAGGATATGCTGTTTCGGTACACTTGTTACTTACAGCTAATGGTCTGTCTGGGTTTTCTGTGGGAATGACCTTGCTTGGAATAGCAATATTTCCTTTGCTGGCTGTAACCCAGAAGCATGGAGGATACACACAGTCAGAATAAACCAAATATTTTTCTGCTTCTTGCAGGGAGGGACATGATTTATTTACTTTTTTCCAGAGACCTGATTTGCTAGTTGTGACTCTGTCAGACAAGTCCAGCATGATCTTGGATGATTCATTCAATCTCTCTCTGTTTCTCAGTCATCTTAGTTGCAAAGTGAGACTAATACTGTGCACCTGCCTTGCTGCAGCTCTGGAGAATATTTCATTAATGCCTGTGAAATGTTCCAAGAACCAATGAAATGCAAACCATGGATGTCTGAGTTTTAGGGGCTTTGATTAAGCTCTTGAAGTACAAAGTCTTTAGTTCTGAAAGTTGAGGAAACTGTAGAACTGTAATGTCTGAATGCAAAATCTCCATCCCTAATTACAGGCTATGTGAAATGGCTTGTAGTTTAATAGACAGTGAAGTTCAGGTCAATGTTGTGTACCTAGACATAAACTAATTAGCCACATCATGCAGTGAAATGGTCTGTTTGATAAGAATTGGTCTGTTTGATATTGCATTCTTGGGATCTAAGGGAAATGGAACATATCAGTAAGCCTGTAACTAAAGTGTGGATCTCTGTGAGGGTGGGGAGAACAGAGAACATGACGATGGATGTGATTACATTAGCCTGCGTGGTGAGGACATCAGGTATTTATGCTTTCTACCTGACCAGGATTAGATACAGGATGAATTCCTCTTAAGATATTTTCTTGATGCATTTTTTTTTTCTTCTTTTCATCCTCCCTCCTACATAAAAATGTTTCTTCAGATTTTTGTTATGTGTAGTTTGTTAGAATGTGATATTTTTGCTTCTGGTACTAGCATATGGATTTTTCTGTGTGTGACAAAATAGCACTTCACTTAGGAATTTTTGTTCCACCTGTTGTTGCTCAAGATCCTCAGTTTTAAATCCCACTTTTTAGTTGGAATTGCTTTCAGGCATCTACTGTGACACTTGACGTTGTCACAAAAAAAGTAAAAATTCAGCAGCGTAATTTCAAGTGTCTGTCCAGATATCAGACCTTTCTTTTCTGTGGATTTTTCTATCACCTTGCATTGTGCTAAACAATAATACTAATCCGTTCAATCACCTGGAGTATTTTGCTAATCTGTACTTATCCTTTGAAGCTATCTCCAGTATTTAGATAGGAAATGCAAACTGAGACCAGGGAAATACAAAGTGATTGTGATGTTCTTTTTCTTTTGAAGGAAGCATTTGGTGTCGTCTCTCTTAAATGCACATGCTTTCCAATTTGGCATCATGTTATTGATAATCACAGACTATTTCTGTGCTCTGCTTTTGTTTAGGAGCTCTTACAGATCAGGCTTGTGAATTTTTCTTACCTTCCTATGACATGGCATTAGCATGCATGCTTCTTTCTTTGCGTGGCAATGACATTAGCATATTATTTATTGTATTTAACCTCCTCTGTTGGGATATTTTACTCAGTGTTGTGTGGTGTCTTATCTTATGGCCTTATGGGTTTCACTATGATGTGATTTATCTCATTTCATGTACCTTTCACTGCATTTTTATCAGATGATTAGAAAACAAATGGAATTAATGGAAGAAAGTGCCTGTGCACTTCATCTGAACAAAACAAAACTTTGCATAAGAAAATAAGAAACCATGCAGGAACATGCCCAAATTTTTGAAGATGTATTTTGAAGAAAAAAACAAAAACAACTCTTATCTTTCTCCACCTGGCTTTTTCATCTTCCTTCTCATCATTTCTAATTGTGTTGCCAAAGCTGCTTTCTCAACTTTAAAAATCTTTCTGGAATTAAATGGCTTCTGGATCTTGACAATGCAACGTTTTGATGCATGTGTTTGTCACATCCTGATTAGATTGGCATAACTCCTGCTCTCTCAGCCCCATCTCAAAACTCAATTCATAAAACAGAGTTTCATTCAAGATGCTACCGCTAGGGTGACAAAACAGTGAAATTCAATCATACCACACGTAAGTTATCCATTTTCCAGAGGCTGATGGGAGAAGTTGAATTGTCAGGGTTCTTATGAGCTGTTTTACTTTGTTTTCCTTTGTCTCTGTTCTTGTCTTCCGGGCTTCAATATATTTTCTTTCAAATGGAAGAAAGTCATTTTCATCTCGTCTTTGTTCTGGCCATAGAACTATTGTTTCCATGTGTTACCATTACAGGTGAACCACTTAATTTTGAAAGCCTTAAATTTGTTTACTTAGATCTTCTCTTTCAAGCTCATTTGTGGTCAGGGTGACCCATTTCACTACTGTCAGAGTTTGTTTTATTTGATTAATTCCACCCTGTGAGTTTGAATGTGAATTTCAGATAGGGATACCACAGTGTTCTTGGCAAGCATTCAGGTCAAGCCAGTAGAGAAGAACAATTTGATTCTGAAAGTAGTAAATTGCTCTTTTCTCCACATGCCTCCAGCAATCCCATTTCATGGGCCTTAAGAACAAGTTGCTTTGAAATTCTGTTGCAAAGGAAAAACAAGACTCCACTTCCAAAATACTTAAGGTGGAAGGACTAACTCCCAAAATCAAAGAACTACTTCAGCCCACACTGGAAGACACAGCACTTGGATCCTTGTTTTGGCTTGAACAAACCACGTATCAGCACCATCGAGTAGCTTTCTGTCTTGCTTGCCGAATATGGAAGAACTTCTCCATGCAAAGTATAGCTGAGGGGGCTGATTCCTGAACCCCACTGGGAAGATAGCACAGTGGGATGGGGTGGATGCACTTAGGTTTTACTTCCTCATATTAGAAGCAGATGGATCATGGATGTAGTCTGAACTAATATTCCATGGCTTTTTCAGTTGTGCTTCAAGATGAGCTTACCATGGGAGGCACTGCTGGTGCTGAAGCAGTGAGTAACAACTATGCAGTGCCTCATTGCTTTTAATGTTGAGAGAATAAGGAAGCTAATGGGAAAGTCTGCTGGGAAGGTGGGATTTAGATTGTCTGCTTACAGTTTAAATGAGTGTCTATACAAATCTGGAACAGGAGAAAGCTCTCTAATCGCTTAATGATCACTACAAGATCATTGCACTGTCCCATTAAAACCTTAGTCCCATGTCAGCTTGAATATGGGCAAAAGATGAATTTGTGAAAAACAACATGTTGGGGGGGAAATAAAAAATTCATTTAGGTTTTTCAGATTCATAAAGAGCCTTAGCTGAGTGTAAGCTCTTCAGAAGCTATTCCTGTGGCTTTCTCTAGAATCTGTTCACTCATTCTGAATTTTAACTCAGATTTTTAAAAGGTCATGTTTGTTAAGGAGAAAGCAACATTTGACAGGGCTGACTTATTTTTTAACAGTCTCGGGGGTAGCGGGGTAGGAGAATTCCACTTACAGCCCAGTGAATGAAACAGGCAAGCTTCATCTTTGCTTCTAACTTTCCTAAGGCTTTCAACAGTTTTTAAAATGTTCTCTTCGCTCCAGGCTCCCTACTTCTCAGTCTCTCTGTGTCTAGAGGACACTGTCAGTATCCTCCTCCCACTTCTATATTCTAAGGATGAATTGTTTCATGTTTGTTTATGCTAAGCCATGAAAGCTTGAAATTGAAATCTGTTTGCTCCTCCACTTCCCACTCATATATGTTCTCATTCATTGTACATTTTTGCTATAGGATTGTATCTCAAGGGTGCTGAACTGTGTTAGACTGCAAATATGCATAAAGAAAAATAAATCATTCCAGAGGCCTCTTGTGAAGCCCGCTGTCCCACAGCTGGGTTCTCTGGTGTCTACTGAGCTAAGAGCAGTAATTGAAACTTTCCCTTTATTTAGGGATTTTCACAGAATTAAATGAAAAAGATATTAATGTGGACTTCTGGAGGTTTTCAGTCTGACTCCTATCTGAAAGAAGAGCTAGCCCTAGTGTTATATTTGTCTCTTAAGGCTTTTTCCAGTCACATGTTGAAAGTCTCTGGATAGAAATGCATGGTTTTTTGGTTTGTTTATTGTAGTATTGTTGTTTGTATGTTTTTAACATTTGGATTCTCTGCTGCCTAATAAAGTCTTAGTCCATTAAATAATATTTTCTTCAGTAGAAATGACCATAGGAACACCCTTTTTTCTTCTGCTTAGTTGCCTATGTTCATAGAAATTAAAAGAACTGAAAGTCTTTGACATTATTGTCATCCGCTGACCCCAAAATTCCTGGAAGATAACATAGGCACAAACAGTGTGACCCAACCAGCCTTTTCATTTAACTTACAGGGTACAAGTCATAGGCAAAAAGTATTGGGTACTGCAGCATGCACAACCAGGTGAGCATTTGTATTTTTTAACCCCGAGATTGTTTTGAATTGCATTTCCTACCACTGCTGCAGCATCTTAAATTTCACATGTAACATACATGAGATGATGAATACTTGTTCTCTTAACAGAGGATGATACTGGCTGGCTTTTGCACTTGTGATGTTGACAGCAACAGGCAAGAGAATTTCTCAGAGATGGTACTGAAGCAATTGTAAGCTTTCCTATAAAACTTGACTGAAGTTATACTTCAGTTTTTGATCAATGGCATACAAGGTTTCTGGGAAACTTAACATATGGCCGAGAACGTCTGTTTCATTTTGCTGGCATAATTTTAGTATTCCTACGTATCTTAGTGCTTTAATATCCATTAAGAATTTGTCTGATTGAATGGACAGTTCACTAGAAAACAATACAGACCACGATGCCAGGGAGATGCAGTTAGACTGAAAGAAGTGCTCATCTTTGACAGTTATGGAGCTCTCTGGCTGCCAAAGTTTGAAAGCAAAGTTTCTAAGGATGAGAAGAGATGTAGAAAGCCAGATCCAGAGGTGTGTCATAATTTCATATTGGATGATCTCTTTAAGGATTACATAAGAAAAAAGCATCAGTTCTGCATGGCAGGTTTAACTCAAGTATCTGGACTGACAAGAAGCTTTTCACTCATAAATATTTAGGCAACACAGTGGCTTTTTTGATCAACAAGTATAATGTGAGAAGTAGGATAATAAGTATGCTAAGATCAGCTTCCAACTGAAATCTCTCCTGGTCTGCATGGATAAAGGTTACCAACAAATTTAATTTGGCATGGTGCTTCATCCTCAGCTCCTTTATTCAGATGTTGCATGTCCTCAGAAATGGTTGTATTCTTCTATACATCATAGGAAATTGTATAATACTAAAAATTTTTATTAACCAATAGGCAAAAAATGGGTTTTCTGGCCATTTTCCCCCCACATGCTTGTTTTCTATGGATAGCAACAAAAAAGTGAATACTCCAAATCTCTGAATTTTTTTTTCGGATTTAACATTCTCATCAGGATTCTCAGACTAATCTTTCACTGTACCATTATTCATTGCAATGAGATGTTTTCAGTGCAGCAGAATCAAAATGTGTAGTTTCAGCTTGGCTTAGTATCAAATCACATTCTGCTGGTGTGTTGCAGTGATTCACAGAAGTTTGAGTGCTTTTACACTGCCATTCTTCTGCATCGGACAAGCATCCATTTCAGACAACTGGCCCCTATCTCATGCAGTGGCACCAGATCTCCTCATACATTGTTTTGACTTAGTAAGAGGAGATGCTGTGGGGTAATGTAAGAAGTAAATCTTTGCCAGGTAGCTTGGCACTGGTCCCATGGAAAGTCCCATTTCCATCACCATTGGGACTGGTGGAAAACGCAAAGCCAAAGTGATCTGAGGTAGAAATTGGTAATAGAACAGAGACCTCCGTGCTGTCAAAGAGTTCCTCCTTTTCTGTGTTGTTCGGGCTGAGGCAATACCATGCAGTGAAGCTCAGATGGTAAAACTCTGCCCCTTAAATTAAGAAGTGATTGGAAAAGATCTGAGCCTGATTTAACTTCCTTTGAAAGCATCTGGGCTTTTTTGTTGATTGCAATCAGTGGCAGATCAGGGCTTTATAGCTTGCCTGCCATCTTCTGAAATGTTATGTGACAAACTTGGCGCTGGTGTTATTTCGGTTATGAAATGTTTGTTGTTTTATTGTAGCGGTGATTATGAGAAGAACATTTGCATCATGCCCAGAGTTTCTGGTGGACTTTCCAAAGATGTATGCTCTGGTATTTAGTGTGTTGCTGTTTTTTAACTGACTTGGCCACACTGTCCCTTTGCTAATGCGCAATATTCATCTGGCAGGTACTAAAACAACCTAATAGAATAAGGTTAATATGCTCTCTTTAATTAGATAGCAATATGTAACACACCCAGTGGGCCAGATGACCTTGAAAATTAAAGTGAGAACAGAGACACATTTGAGAGGGAAAAAAAATCTTTAGTTACAGGGAGCTGGGGGTTGAAAGAGCAAGAGGAAACACTGACATATTTGTGTGTATGTATATGTAGATGTGTTGTACATATACATATAAAACTTCAGAGAATTTCTTTCATAAAATAGGCTGGGATATCTTATTGCTTTTAGAAGCATTTCAGAGCAGAATGTTAAGTGTGAAGTAGTGCAATCTTACTGGAAGTGAACCTCACTAAAATTCAGACTATGTCAGAAAACCTTCCTGTGATTCCATAAACCACTTAATCTCCATCTACAGAGCCTGATATATCCCCATCGCTGTAGTGCCAAAGTACTTCATAATCCTTCATGTATTTCCTCTTAAAACACCATGGAGGGTCAGTAATAAAATTATTTTTACAAGAGGAGAACTTAGGCATTGCAGTTTTTCTATAGACTGTATAAGATGTCCCCACAGTCTTATGTTACCACCCTAAGTTAACCACTGGCTTATTTTTCCCTCTTCTGTAATATTATGAAACCTGTAGCTTTGTTCAGGTCTTCATGCAATTGTAAATTCACTTAATAGTGGTAAAGGGACTTTGTATTGGAGTGCCTGTTTAACAGATGTATGCCTGACTGTACCTGCTGCTAGCTACTGATGCATGGATAGGCTGCTTGCAGGCAGCGTGCATGGATTGAGTATCCCTGTGCAGATACGATAAAAGAGCTTTCTCTTCCACCAGCTCAAAATGGATGGATATTTATGTATCCAATCCAAAACACATTTGCAAGAGGAGCTAGTTGCAGATATGGCAAAACTGTGCAGGAATACAATCAGTATACTGGCTGCGTATGAGTGGGAAATACCTAAGTATATTGGAGCCTGTTAGCAAGGATAGCTCTAAAAGGAAGCCAGCGGTCGAGCTCTCTGATGCTGGGCAGTTAAATCTTGCTAGTTAGCATTCAGCTGCAGGTTGCCAGTCCTGTGCTGCCTTACTGTTTGCCATCTCATCAGAATAGAGTACGTCTTCTTGACAGTTTTGGTAGTAAGTCAGACTTGCACTTCAGGGTATCAAAGAGAAGAAGGCCTTTGAGATGTGGAGATGGATTTCTTCTAGCTGAGTTCTGACACGGACCTACTGAAAATGTGTGTGTGTGTAGCATCACTGTCATAACATAAGTGATGGTTCTGGATGCGGATTGTCTGGCAGGCTGCAGTGTAGTGAAGTAATTGGTTAATACTATACAGAAGAGTAAGGGCAAGGTCAGGCACAGTGCTAACCATGCAGGGACTCAGAGTTAACTGCAGCAGCACTGGAATTAACAAAAACAAAAAACACGAAATGGCTGAATTAAGGTATAACTAAAAAACACCCCAAAGCCATATATCATCTATTAATATCTTACCATTTGATAGGAACCTTACCTCCAACTCTCCTAATTCCTAAACTTGGCTGTTTTAAATATTTTTCCCATTCATGTAGTCATTTTGGGCCTTGATTACAGTCAGCTTCAGCTCAAATCAGCGTACAGTAGATGCTGAATGTGTAGCATGTAATGTGAAGTTCTCTTAAAATATCCGTCCTTGGCCTCTTGGATATGGTGGTCCAAATTAGCAGGCATCTCTTATCTTAGTCAGTGTGTTCCAATGATTCTTCTATGAACTGGGGACCGTGTAGTTCCCTCTTGTATCACTGCAGTTGGGAAAAGAAGTCCATCAGCGTTTTATACAGCAATTGTGTCTTGCAGTGCTGAGCACTTTAGGAAAGCTGTGAGGAACTGAATAGCTCTGTCTCCAGAACAGCTCTGAGCAGCATGCAGTAAGCAGGAGCCTAGGGCTGCATATCGAGCAATAAGGAAAACACAAAATATTGAATAATCCGCTCATTAATGAACAGTGTTGATCCTGTGTGCAGAACAAAGCAAGAACCCTGTGGAAAAATACCTTGTGCTCCCACAGTTGAAGGCTGTCAGAATAATGACATACATAGGGCTGAATGAAGGCTGTATGTATCTGTGCAGCTGTGGCATATCCAAACTTCCTAAGAGCATGGGTTTGCGATGTCAAAGTTTGCTCCTTGAACTGCAGCTTTCCACGTGTCATAGATCTGACAGTAGGAGCTGAACCATCTTTTGGGGCATGTTTGTATAACACTGGTCTAGAGGGAATGCACTACTCCTTTCCTCTTGCCTGAAGGTGAGTAGGTTAAGTAACACTGCCAACTTCATCTGACAAGAACTGTGTGAAATAGACGTTGTAACGTGGAGAATGTTGGCATACAGCAGCTGGAGTGCTCGCTAATGATTGGGAGGTGTCATGTATTTAAAGCATGTCTGCCTTTCTGAAGCGGAAGGTTCTGAGAGATCACGTGGAAGGTGAGAAGTCTTGGGAAGACTGGGAAGGAGGACCTGGTGGAGTTTGGGCTGCAGGGAGCACTCAGAGAGGTGGAGATTTGGTAAATTAATCGCATGTGAAGCTAAGATTCTCCTCAGTGTGTTACAGCTTGTGATCCATGAGTTGCAGGTGGCTCTTGGTCTGCGTCAGGGAAGCTGTGGTGGTCAGTATCTGCAGTGGAAATTTTGGGGATCCAAAAGTTGGAGAGAAAACTGCTGTTTTCTTCTCATTAAGTGAACTATATGCTTTGTTTTGAAAAGGCCAAACAATGAATCAAGCTTGAAAATGGAAGCACTGTAGGCGGTGTCGGTAACTTGGTTAAAGCACCTAGGTGTGCTAGATTGATGTGCGTGTGACTCAGCATGCTGCTGGGAGTGGGAGTCCCAGAACACCTTCCTGGGGTGAGGCAGAGATGAGCCGCTGCTGCAAAGATCTGCGTGTGGAGCCAGAAACAGACTGCCTCAGAAAGATATTGGTGAAGCTATGGGCCGCCTCCCTGGGGACGTGCTGGGAATGGTGTTCCTTGAAAAACTGAAAAGTGGACTGGAGAATGCGTAGGGAGAAACTGATGCTGATGATCATCTCTTACCGCCTTACACCCCAGAATACTCACAGGGCGGGATTCTCCTCTATGAGGGATGGGTTTTATTTCCAGTGCTTTGCTTCGTGCCCAGGAGTCCTTCTGGCATTTCTGAGGACTCAGGCTGTGGAGGGAGAGTTTAATACTGGAATTGAGATGTATCCTGCAGATCAGAGAAGGGAGTCTGCCCATGTCAGGTGCAGAGGCATATTCTCCTTGGTGAGTGTGTCTGTAACGCCTATTACCAGCTCTGAGAAATGCACGTATTTATCAGAAGGAGAAAATATCCCTTTGTGTTTATTCTTATTTAACATTGTTTACACAGAAAATGGAGAAACATATCTTTAACCGTCATGTACTGTTTAAAATTGTGTCAGTACACCATGCAGCACTCATTCTGTAAACATCTACTCCACCGTGTGGTCTCTGGTAGCTAATGCTATTCTGCTCTGTATGGCCACTCGTGTTCTGCCTGGAGCACACTGCAGTGGTTATGTTAAATAGCCTTTGTGAAGGTTTCCAGAGCTCTAAATTAAAAATGCAGAAAGCTCGGAAGGGGGGAGAGAGAGATGGGAGAGGGATGCTTTGTAGCTGGAGCATTAGAATGTCTTGCTACCTAATTGCCTTAGAACATGTGGGCTTGAATGAATCCTCTTTAATGAATAATAGGCAAATGCATAAATCGCAAACCCCAAGCACCCAAATGATGAAATGTGCACTAATGAAGACTCTGACTTCTCCAACAACAGCAGGTGTAGAGTTGATTTGTAAAACGTCGTGAATATAACAGGTTTAAAATGATATATTTATTAAAAGAAACAAGTCTTCCATGTGTTCCTCTTGTATTCACTCTCATGCTGCACAACTACTCTTCCCGCATGATATTGCAGGCTGCAGACTCTCAGCAGTTTCTTGCTGTTACTCTTGCCTCGAAGTGCAACAATGGAGACCAATTACCCTCTGTCTCCACTTGTATTGCAATAAGCCTGAGGTCCCCCCACTACCTTTTCAATTTCAAATCCTAACCCTGTCTGTAGTGCCATTTGTGGATTTGAACTCCCTGGCTTTGTGTGCAGCATTATCTAGAGATTCACCTGGTACTGATCCAATGAACCAACGCAACCTTACGAAGCTGAAGGGAAGAGTGTAGAGTTCTCTTTGTATTAAATCATATGCCATGAAAAAGGATTTCTTTAACTCCTTTCCTCCATTATTCTCTGTATCTCACCTTGTGGAAATGGGTCTGTTAGTGAGAGACTTGGACTCACGTGGTAGGGAAAATGAATGGGGGGCAGGGGGTGGGGAGAAGAACCCAAGTGAAAGGAAGGCAGAGGTCCTGGAGGTTTCTGAAACTTGAAGATTGCAGAAAGTAAAGACATAACTTGAAAGAATAGGAAGCAGCCCTAACAATAAACCTAGCATATGCCTTGATACTAAACCTTCCTCTATTCTAGCAAGAGATGAGAATGTTTTCATTACAGCAGATGTCTAAGAAGTCTGTAAAACCTCTGATACGTTAAGCCCCCAGAGGCAAGGAGGTTCTGTCCAGACAGTTGCCCAGAAAGCTGAATGCAGGTCTGAACATTTTTTGGTTTAACTGAGTTGAGCTGGTAACCTCTTGAGATCTGGCTGTCTCCCAAGTAGGGTGGGATAAATACTGCAAAATGTTTCAGTTTCCATTTCAATTTTGAAGCTCATTTGCTTTGACTGAATTTGTACTGTGTTTATGTAAATTTGTAAACACTGTAATAAATTTATCTACTGGTAGAAAATAGAAATTTTGGTAAAAGACTGAAGAACATTTGTGAAAAACAAATTCTAATTCAATCAGAATAATGATAAAACCTGATTTAAATATAAATTGTCAGAAAACAAAAAGATAGTAAGTGGCATGTATACCTAGCAAACCCTAACCAGCATAGTCCAAAATTCAAGCAATTGTTAATGGCTTAAATATTTTAAATGACGTATATGTCATTTTTATCAGCAATTACTCTGTAATACAAACATCAGGTTTTCATAGTATGAATGATGACTGCAGTGAGGTAATAGCAACAGTTTGCTACTTTGCTTGTTGTAGGAAACTCAATTCCTCCTGATTACAGCTTTCTCTAACCGGTGAGAGTCTGTACATATAATTCTTACCTGTCTCTCTGTCAATATTATCTTCCTTCGGCATGACCTCATGGAATGTAGTATTTTCCAACGCCCTTACCCTGAAGATGTTCACCTCCTTCACCTGTCACTAATTCTGAAAACCACTTTTGTCTTCTCTTGAGCGTGTTGGAGTCTGTGACATCTCCTGCTTTGTCTTCTTCCTTGTCACTCTTCAAATGTTTTTCTTAAACTTTCCTTTGATAGAATTTATCTAGCTTGGTTTATGTTGCTTTTTTTTTTTTTTTTCTATCCTCTTATTTTTTTACAGAGTGCATTAGTTCGATTACTGCACAAAATAAATCTAATCTCAGCAGGAAATATTTGGAAGTCCTTTCTCAATCTGGGAAATACTTAGTCATACAAGGAACTGTGCTGAAGCCACTTGCATTCTGAGTAAGGGAGAGATCTGGTCTTAAATATTGAAAGATACCCTGTTATACTGGTACATAGCTGTTTCCCTTTGCAGAGCTGCTATATTCTCACTTTGCCTACTCAGTGCTTAAAGGAGCAGATGAATAGTTAAGCAATGGAAATAGCACGCAGTGTGTATTAGAAATGAACTGTTTAAAGGTTGGTAGGGGGAATTACAAAGCAGTGCGAGATGCAGTTTTTAAGTTATCCTGAGCTTGCATTGGAGGTTCTACCACAAGGGAGATTGCATCATCTGGGAGCAAGAGAGTATAATGAATGCTGGATCTGTAGTAGGCATGTGGGACGCTCTTGCCGTATGTTTTGGTCATGTCCTGATATACGTGAGCTTTGGGAGACAGTTCTACATGTAATAGAGTCAATAATCAAATCTGAAGTAACAAGGAACACAACTTGATGTTACCTTAGAGAGACCACAAGTTTGCAGCAGATAAATAATAAGGATATGGTAGATACAAATGTGTCTTTAGGCAAAAAGGAAATAAAAAATAGACTTGAAAGAAAAGAAAAAAAGAAAATTTTACACTGTTGCCACACTGGAAAGAAATAGTACTGCCTCCATCAGAAATTAAATTAATTGTTGTTAAATTGATAAAGATGTGATATCACATCAAAGACTGGCTAAATGATATTTGGAAATTGATTTAGGATCCTATTAAATAGAGCTCAGAGGAGCTTCCCAAATGAGTAACTTGTTTGTCAAGTATCGCTTCTTTCTATTTATAAAGACTTGTTGAGCAAAGACAACTATCTTCAACTATTCTTCTTGCCTCAACTATGAGATTCATTGCCAACGAGAGATTCACAGAAAATTTAGATATTGCAAAGTGCAACACCTTGGTATTTTACAAAAATTAGGTATCTCTTCTGTTCCCTGTAGGGATGACTTATACAATGTTATCCAAATAGTCCCAAGCCCCAAATAGAATATTGTGTGTGTGAATTTAAAGTTTGCTTCTGTTGCTCTATAGCTTGCCCACTTCAGTGTACTGCAGAGCTAGAGTAAAATCAAAATATGCTTGTTTTCTATAGTGTTATTAGTTTGAAATATTTAAATGGGAGACTTCAACCATAAGGGTATATGAATTGAGGTTCTGATCTCTGAAGAAAGTTGTCCTGTAGGGTCTGCATGCCGTTTTCTTGGGAATTGTTTCAAAATATAATAAGATTCATGATGATCACCACAGCTTCTGCTTGTTAAATGAAAACTCATTCCTGTGGTTCTGTACTTCTACCAGTTTTATCCCAATGTAATTCCACCTATGTCTCTGAAAGTACTTCTGATTTTATATCAGTGTCTGGGAGATCAAAAGAAAATAGGATTAGGAGAACCGACTGGAGAGAGAGTTTACGTTAAGACAAAAAATAAATAGAGAGAGAAAAAAGAGCTTCTGTAATGTTTTGTTTTATGTTGGGGTGGAAACAACAGCCTTAGTTGTCTGCAAAATTGCTGAGGTGTCCAGGGAAGACACACAGCTGTTCTGTGGATGAGCAGACTGGTAATGGCCAAGACAAGGAGGCTGTTTTCTCTACCACATCCTGTTTTCATCCCCTCATCTTTCTTAGTATTTTACCTGTCTTTATGCAGCTTTTGTTTGGGGTTGATATACACAGTCATCTTTTTCGACTGCTAGGGAAGTGAGAGCATTTCCCTTTCTTTTTGCCAATTAAACTGATGTTTTTCAGTCTTCAGATTCTTAAAATTTTTATCAAAAGATAATGCCACTGGAGTAAATCTCTATTGTTTACATAGGTGTGTTTAAAAGATTAAGGCTGAACAGGCATTTTCATAATAGACCAGGGATCAATGAAAGCCCTTGTTTTCTCAAGAAGATTTAAGGCTTAGCAACGAAGTTGATTTTTTTGTTTGTATTATATAGAAAGTTGCATTTCTGCCTGGGCTTTTGTTATTTCTGTGGGCTTTGTGTAATCTTTCATAAAGTTCCTGTGGTGATCTCAGATCGCAGTTCCTGACATTCTGCTTCTTCTCACAGGTCCCAAGCTCAGCTTGAGAGAGTAGAAGGGACTTATCTCCCACCTTATATCAGTATCAGTGGCCAGGGTGATCTCTGCAGTAAAAAGGGAAATGATTTCCTTCTTCTGTTTATGCCTCCTCCAGATTTTTAATTTCTTGGGCGTTTCCCCTACCAAGAGCCCCAGATTTCAATGGGGCTTCACTCAGAATGGAATATTACTCCATAGGACTAAGAGCAGCAAAATAAAACGTACAGACGGCATACTGAGAGGTATATGATTCAGGGCAGGAAGGAGAAGCCAAGGTGGCATATACGCTTCGCTGCCCACAAGATCCGATGGCCAAAAAGCATTCTAACTTAGTGTCTTGGCTGGCTAACTTTTGTATAGGCAATTGCAGAAAGGGAAAAAACTAAGGTCCTGGGTTAGTGGAACAGTTACATTCATGCTTTAAATCCTTTAAGCACATACTTAATGGCCATTGATTTCAATGCTCTTAACAGCTTTGCTGAGTCAAGGCCTGACTGAGGGCAAACTAAAGGCTTGGAGATGCCCTTCATCCTTGTAGCTGTGAACCTCCAGCTGCAACACAGCACAGATGGGGACCCCCAGGCACAGGCAGGCTTTTCCACACTTGTGTGGCCAGCTGGTGGAAGGGGAAGGAGAGAGGGAGCATCTGTGCTGGGAAGGGGAAGGAGGCTGAATGCAAGATAGTTCTACATCTGAAGCCAGAAGCGTTGGAAGCCCATATATATATGTGTTGTGTTCTTTTTGTCTGTGTGCACAGGTGCTCTCTGATGGGTTTCGATTTAAACCGGCACTGGGCAAATCCATCCCCATGGGCTCATCCCACCCTGCACGGAGTGAAGCAGCTCATCGTTGAGATGTACAACAACCCGGTGAGTGGGGAAGGGAACACTGGAGCAGCCACTCACCTCAGGTACAGACTGTCTCCTCCTGTGGGTGTTGTGCAAGCTGCCAGCAGCCCTGACATGGCTTAATCCAGTTGAAAACCAATATAAGAGAGAAGTAAGCACACACCACCCCCACTGCATGAGATCAGGGAACATCTGAAGTATCTTTGGGTTGCAGAAAGCATCTTAGTGAAGAGAGCAAGTGAAATGAAGTTCAGCTCGGATTAAATATGAAGTAATGCTGAAAGCAGGCCCTAAATTCAATTGAGCTGCTCTCGTGATGTCCTGAGCTGGATTTGAAACAGCAGGCCCCCCAAATTGAATTACTGAATGGCATTGATGCTTAATCCATAGCTCCGGCAGGGGTTGCTATGTAGCATGCAGAGCAGGAGGGAGATAATATTTGCAAATATTATATAAATACACACGCACACACTCATGCTCACTCAGAGAAGCAGAGGTGTTCTCAAAGGTGAAATCTTAGCTAATCAGAGGAGATGGATTGCAGAGAATATGGAGAAGTGGGAGGCAGGCAGATAGCTATTGAATGTTTGACATCAAAGTGCAGAAGGATTATTGAATGTGGCACCTAAGAAAAACTGCTGAACAACGATGGAGATGGGTAGGAAAAAATCACTACTGAAAAATAAGAGTAGATCTTACAGCTTATTATTTTATTCTGTATGGAATTCCTGATATTTGTCCTTTCTTTTTTGCTTTGGATCTTTATTTTCATAGAGGCTCTTTTTTTTCTTTTCTTTTTTCTTTCTGATAGTGTTTTGTTTTGTTTTAAAAAAAAAAGAAGGGACCTGGTTTGCCCCTGTTAATAAAGAAAGAGTATTCCTACCCTTGGCTACATCTTGTGTAGAACAAGAGCTAAAGAGCTACTTGACTTTAACTCCTGCTTCTGCCAATACATCTTCACTGGAGCTTTTCAGATAGATAACAGTAACACCTGTACAGAAGGGGCTTTAGGCACAAAGAAGACAGATTGATAGTTAGTGTCCTAAATAAGGGGAGGAATCCTATTGTATGTAAAATATTTTCTAAGTCTGCTAATTGTTTGGCTTGCAATTTTTTCTGTTCTGTTTCCGCCATACCTAGCTCTGTGCCTAAAGCTCTTCATCCATCCTATATGTTAGAGTGATGATGATGAAATGAAAAGGAAAGAGAGTTCCAGATAGTTTGATCTTTGCTACTCCAAAGAACAATTTCCTTCTAGAAGACAGAGTGTGCAGGCTGCTTTGGATGAAAAGAAAGTTGTTTTCTTTTTTTTTTTTCCCAGGGACAAAGAGGTCCTTAAAAATTATGATAGGGTTGGGTGTAGGGAAAGCACATTAACTAGTAAAGCAACACCTCTTGTCAAAGTTAAAAGTCACTATCAATAAACTAAAGCTATTCTTGGGAGAAAATAAGTTTTTTCAACTTTGTCCCATTCCTGGGAAGCTTTAAAGAGTCTGGTAGTTTCCTGTTGCCCTGTGTGCAAAGAATCAATTTATTTGCTCTGGTAGCTGAAATGAAAAATCAGAAGAAATGTTTGGTTGGAGTTGTTATGAAATGGAAATGTTTTTCTCCTCCATCTCTCTGTCTCCCACCCCTCCCCAGTGATCAACCTGAGATGAACCAGTTCCAGCTCATTTCCTTCTGAGAAAGAATAGGAGCCTTTCAGACACAAATGTAACATCTCATTTTCAGGGTTAATTTTTTAAAAAAAATGCAATTTAGGATTTTTTTTTTTTTTTAATTAGACTTCTAGCAAAGTCCAGACGTCTCTTCAGTTTCGTTTCTCAGTGAATTAGCTACTCACCAGAAACTTCTTGCCTGCTTTTATGATTCCAAAGTCAGTGCCACTGTTGAGGACAGTTTTAGAGATTAGAAATACAGGGCTGTATAAGGGATTATTGTTTGGTTGCATCTTTTTCAGCCAATAGCAGATTCTTAGTCTCCTTGATATATATATATATTTAAATACATATATATATTTAAATACTATATATATAAAGTGCTGTGACAGAACGGGAAAACATGTGAGCTGCCTCAGACCCTACTGGCAGAGTGCCAGAATAAAAACTTGCTTTGATCCAATTGAGGCTGCTGAAAATTGTAAGTACAGTCCAGGTGCACAGTGTACCTTTCAGATGGGCAGCACGTGATGGCTGGTTGCATGCACAGGTGAGCCAGTGGTAAGGAGCTGTTGTCAACCCATGATGGATCAGAGAATCTGCGTCCACACTGGTCTGTCCTGTCACCTTTCCCCCCACTGGGGAACATGAAATGAAATAAAATGCAAAGTAATGATCCCTGCAAAGTACTGTAATAAAAAATAACCTCCATCCCTTCCCCTCTAGACAAGATCTGTCACGAGGAGCTGCCCGCAGGAGATTATGTTCTTTAAAGCAGAGGACGTTCAGCTTCATGTTGCTATTCCAGAATGGCTTGGTGCAGGCCCCTCAGATATATTCATTCCCTTAAATCATTTAAGGAAAATTAGCTGCCATAAGAGCATAAAACCACATTCTAAGTATTGCTGCATAGGAGGATTTTTCTTCTGCTGCTGCAGTATGAAAGATAAGCTGTTTCCTTTGAAAAAAGTTCATTCTGGAGTGGGGAGGATGACTAAATAAGTCAAGTGGGTATGAGGCACATACAGTGCCACATGATTCCAGCATTACATGGTCCAGGGCTGAGTGTTTACTGTAGTTACTGTATAAAAATAAACGAAAGCATCTCTAGTTCTCTTTTTCTCTAGTTTGCTCTTTTGCTCACACATTTTACAATGCGTGCTTATTTTATTTTTAAAGAGTTTCAAATTTCATAGTGACCACATTTTAGGGGGAAGTGGGATGGGTCAAGAAATCAGACACCAAAAGCTTCCAGTCATTCTCTGTCATTGATTTTGAAACAATCACTCCTGATAGTAAGTCACTGTCATTTTGTTGGCCTATTTGAATTGAGGGGGTACTCTCAGCTCCGGGTCTAGTTTTGTCAGTACTGCAGACGAGACTGAAGTGGCAAACTTGTTCTTCATCTTTTACTGTTGGCTGAAGATATTTCTGTTTACAAGTACCATTCCCTTCCCATGCTCCAGACATCACTGCCTTCCCACCTCTGCAGCTGTGATACGTGTAGACGTTTCCCCTCTTCCTATTGGGCCAAGGTAGATGAATTTGTTCGGAGCATGAATGGAGTATTTAAACCAATTCAGCTGACTTTTGCCTGAAGTACCTCAGACAGTGTTCTTATGGAATGGTTATTCCAGCAACTATGAACAGTGGGACCAGAAAGTTCCTGTGGGGTGTAGAGAGCTGTTGGGAAAATGGATGTCTGCAGTCCAGGCAAGGAATCTGATAAATCATATAAGCACAGCTGGATTTAAACACATAAACAGTCTGGCTGACTTCAACAGGGTTCCTTGTGTGCTTATTTAAGCAGGTCTTTAAATGTTTTGGATAGGGGATCAAATGCTCAGCAATGGCAAGCTCAGACTATAGATGGTCTGTGGAGATCAAACAGTGCTTATCTCTGGGATAACATGAAGCCTCAGAGAGCAATAGAACTGCTTGATTGACTGGACTGGTTTTGCATAGCCATACAGCAATTTTCCTGAGGAGCAAATAACTCTTTAGAACAAGTTCACTGAGTGAACTTAGGTAGCATACTCAATGCTAACTCAGTCCCCTTGAGCATGTACATTACCATATGATCTTTAATCACAGAGGTTTGTGTTATTCTCTTGGTCAGACCCTTGCCTCACTGAATTCTCCAAATGGAAAACTTTCCCATAATAAATAGCCATTTGGAGTCTTGTTTCAGGACCTTCAGTGTTGGCTGTGCAGCCTCATCCTGTATTTACTGTGCACTATTCTCGTCCTACACTGAAGATAGGATTGTTAATCTCCTTGTGGGCTTTTTATTTTTGTTTATTTCTATACCATGAGAGCACTTCAGAAAAATTAATTATTTTTTCTTGGCACCTCCATGAGAAACAATTACATTGTACTTGTATGATTCAAGAACAGAGGCTGAGACAGGTACAGCAGAAGTACCTACTCATTTGACATAGATAATTTAAGATGACTGGGACCAGATTGGTTTCATGTCATTCACCTGTTTTCCATTGCTTATTTTCATTGAAGCTGGAGACCTACATGCAAATGTTTCCAGTATTAGACACTATTAATCTTGTGCCTGACTGAGCTGGAAACCTGACAAACAACAAAAAATAAAACCAACACAAAACCTCCACCTATCTGATGTGTTCTCACTAATCATCACCTCCTTTGCCACGCACACATATGCCAAAGTCTTAAATTATTTTTATACAGGAAACATTTCCCTTTTAATTCCTTGCTTTGAAGCATTGCAGCCTTTGCATACTTTCAATACCATTCTGAGTGAAAGCTTTCCTTGATTCAAAACCAAACATACAGCCGAAACATAACCAGCCAGTGTGCTCAAGTCTGAGTCATCTGCTGGGCTGGAAACTTTGGGTGCACCACACAGACACTTGCTACATGAGCTGATGAGTTTGCTGATGGCAATGTACTGCTTGCTGTGGACTAGTGTGAGGGAGGAAAAGGGACGCTTTGCCTGCGGGCTTTGTGGGCATCTGCTGACAAGGGAATTAATAAGAAGAAAGGATGATAAACATAATACTGCAGACATGGGGGGCGGCAGTTAAGGATGAATAACCTCTTCTTTGGTTTTGAGAGATTTTTTAAGATTCCATGTGCTGGCTTAGACAAAAGCATCATAATTTTCAGTCTTGCTGCATCTGTGGAGGCCTTATTTTTGATCCACATAGATTTGGGTGTGCACATTCTAAGACTACAGAAGACCTAACATTTGTCTGATAAGCCACTGTAGATCTAGACTGTTTGGCAGATAGCTGCATTTCTCTTCGCAAGAGTATATCTGCCTTCTTCCAAACATAATGGCTGTACTCTTTGTTGGTTCTGTATTACCATCCATCTATAAACCCTTGTTTAGATACAAGTGGACATCCCTCTCTGGGGCTGGTTTCCCTCAGTGCACCATCGCTACTGCTGGAAGAGAGGAGAGACAGCTTGGCCTGTGGAGAAGACCAGTGTGGCAAAGCTAGGGGAGTGCTATGTATGTTACAGATCCAGTCCTGGGTTGTCATTTTATACCATTTTATACGATGGGTTTCACTATGAGCATCAAAACAGCTATCATCAAGCACCAATTTTCATCAATAATTCTCAGCCTAACTTAGTGCATGCTATTCCAAGTTGTTCTGAGGTAAAATGGCTGATATGCTGCTTGTTATTTCTCTCCTTATGAAATTAGAGGAGATTTTATCTCTTATACAGCAAGTGTTCAACTAAGATAACCCTGTGGCTGCTTTCTGTGATGTTTGTGTTTTTGCTGGTTTGTTACAGTTGTGGAAATGCACTGCCATCTTGTCAGTTCCTGCTGACTGAAAGGTAAATTTTAGAACTGTAAGTGCATTTCTTATTTCAGTTCTTTGTTGAACAAAATGCCAGTGAGGGCAACCCTTCTTTCACTGCTGCTAGGTCATAATTTAACAATGGAATAGATAGATCATTGTCTGATTCTGTAGCTTTTTCTACCAAGTGCTTTGTATTTTGACTTTACTTTGTGCCATCCTGTTAAACAAGCATAATAGGAGTTAGTAATGCTCTAGCCAACATTATACTTCAGACAAAGTAAAAATATTCCTGTTAAGCTCTTCCCATTGTTAAATATGAAGTCCCACTTGGAACCGTGAACTCCTTCTCAAAGTAATGGTTGTGGAAGGAATGTGCTGGTTAGGCCACCCTCTGCAAACAACCTGACTTTTGTAAAAGCTGTGGGAGTTACAACCTGCATTCCATCTAAACTGAGCAGGTTTTTGTATCTGTTTTGTTTTTGTGCTACTCAGTGACATATTTGGACATTGCTTCACTGTGCTTTTGTCAAGTACTCTGGATTCCTAGGGAATGTGCCTACCTCTACCAAGCTTCTTTCTGCACTCAATGTGCTGTCGAATTATATCACTGTGGGGGTAATCTCTGACACAGGTATAGTTCTTAATTTTTTTTCTGTCTTCTTTTGGCAATGTTCGTATCTAGAGTAGGAAGTGCTTCAGCTAACCTAACTCTCTCACAAAAGAATGAAACTTTGGTCTGTAGGATTTAAAACAAAACCCAAAATCTTCTCGGTTCCAATGATGTTGCATTGATGTGGTCTTTGTACCTGATGCTTCAAAGCTTTTCTCCATTATCATATTCCTAAATTGGTACCCTTTTGGTTAACTCTTTCAGTTTCTGAAGTGTGGTAGTAATATTTGCAACCTGTGACTTGGGGCACCAGTGTGCAGCAGTACTTGCAGGAGGCTGCTCTGTACATCCAAATGAGGCACATTTTTCTTTCCTGTAGTTCACCATTCTGAGAAATCTTTGTACTGATGTTTTTCTGTTTGGGGCAGACGTGTTAGTTATGACCTCCACTTTGCAGTGATCTACTGTACACCTTATTATCTTTTCTTCTGGATGTTTTATTGCTATTACATGGAACTCGCATTGTTACTTTCTTAGTTTCAGCTCGGCAGATCTGTCTCTTTCCACAGCTCTTAAGAGCCTTTAGTCAAACCCTTCTTCTCTTTTACCTTGGATCAAAATATTATCCATCAAAGCTTTAGTACCCTCTCTACCATCAAAACATGGTTGTATTTTCCTGGGACATGCCTAGGGGGCTGAACACAACTCAAATATCCCTCTGAGGAAATAATGTCTCCTAAAATAGTTTTTGAAGATGTACAGCCATGTTCTCTGTTTTTCTAGGGGCATCTGCCAGCACCCTGCTGATGAATCAGACCCATCTCTTCAAAGAATTTTCCCCCTTGTCAATGGAGGAAAATATTCCCTTTATATAATATAACTTTTTTTTTTTTTTTTTTTTTTTTTTTTTTTTTTTTTTGAATTT